>SSSI01009892.1:0-12775 GCA_004796505.1 Oryzaephilus surinamensis
AACATGTAAGTTACTCCTATTCTTCTTATTCCTCTTTCCTACTGGTCTCCATCTATGATTTTTATTGGTGAACTAAATTTCTGACATTGAACATGACGGACTCTATTATTTATTTTAAACAGCTGAATCTGCTCTTGGTTAGGATAAAGTGAGGTTATGAGAGGTAAAATGGTCATATTTAGGCAACCAATAATACTGATATAATTTATTTCCCAATGGAAATAAAGTTCCACTTTATTACCCTGTTTTTAACGAATAAAGTAAGATATTACGGTAAATATGCATTTTACGGACACCAAACCGATTTTGATGAAATTTTCAGAATAGACGTATTTTTGGCCATAAATTACGAAACTGAAAACCAAATTTGGGGCAAAAGCCCCGTTTTCGAGATATTCCTTCTTAAACTGTCAAAATTGAGGTTATATGAAACCGGTTTTTTCTTCTTTTACACTGTTTTTCCTTCTTTTATAACACTCAAGTGTATATAAACTAATACATTTTAATAATAAACAACATTTAATCACTGAATGTTCCTTCTTTTTTATATTTTTTTAGATATATTTATCCAATAAGTAGGTACCTGTATTATATTTGTATTTGATTTGACAGTTAGCTTTAGATTTGACTTACCGCTGTAAGTACTTTAAATAAAAAATACAAAATACGTTAAAATATGCGTTTTTAAATCAAATTAAGAAAGAATAAGTGTTAAAATTAAGTTTTATTTCAATTGTAACGAAAACTCTGAAAATATTGTAAAAAAAAGGTAGAAAAATATAAAATATAGAAGGCAATTTTGACAGTTCAAGAAGGAATATCTCGAAAACGGGGCTTTTGCCCCAAATTTGGTTTGGATTTTCGGAATCTACACATAAAAATACGTCTATTCTGAAAATTTCATCAAAATCGGTTTGGTGTCCGTAAAATGCATATTTACCCAATTTAATTTGTGTTTTCCTAGTTGCATATTAATAAAACCTAATTTTCAGATTTTTTGGCGGGATATATTTATTGAATGGTAAGTTAGTGGACTACAAATTACATATTTAATTTTAATTATTTTTTCAAATGTTTATAATTTATATGTATAAATATATAACATTCAAATTGCAGTAGTTGTTATGTTGTCAATATGTTAAAATAATAAAGAAAATAGAATATTTGTAAAAATAATAATTTAAGCATAGAATAATAAATAATAAGAAATATGTAAATAAAATAATAAAAGAACATAATAAAAAATGTAATAATAAATAATAAATTTGTATAAGATAATTCTTTACAAATAAAAAATTATTTTATGTGTAATATAATTTATATTTTTTATTTATTTAGTTTTTTTTACAAGAATTTTCTTTCTAGCAAAACGCCTAAATCTTATAATAATTTAACTACATATGTATTTACTATTATTTAAGATTAAAAGAAAATTTGAATAGATTTTTTCGAGTTTTTGTTTAATATTAGATACACATTATCAAAAAGATTGACAATTATATTTTATATAATTTATTAGTTTTATCTTTTTGTTTAAAGAATACTTCAATTGCACAATGCTTAAATAATTAAAATTAAAACAATTAATAAAATACATATAATCAATGTAATGTGTGGAAAAAATTAAGTATACCTATTCATATTTGTAATGTATTATTATAAGATTTTTCTTTGTAATTTTTTTATTTAACGATCCAGTAGTTTTAACGCTACAAATGTAAAATAAACTAATGTAAAACAACTAGGTACATAAATTTTTTAATTAATGTACACGTTTGATGAAGAAATTTGTTAAAATTAATTTATATTATATTTTAACGCACTTTTAACTTTTAACGTTAATATATTTAGTGATAAATTGTGCAACAAAATATGGCATTAATTATTTACGGTTTGATTTAAAAACAGAATCAGTTTCAAGTATATAAACATAATTATCGTGATATATTTTTATTAAAGAATATTCGAAACATTCATCTTAATTTTAATTATACAAACATAGGGTACATTATTAAGTATTTTATTTTAAGGTACATACACCTTCCGGACTTGAAACAATTTTTGAATTATAATTACGTAAATAAATGAAGCACTTTGATACCTATCTAATTATTAAAACATTCAAAATACTTTACCAATTTTGGTAAACATTTAATTTCTAGTGTTTTATAAATTATGAGTGTTAGATAATACATGTATCAGATATATTTTATTTGAGTGTATTAAAAAAATATTAGGGATTATCTACATACACATATTTGACGACAGAAAACAAAATTTCAGACAATATACATATCTAAGTTGAAAAATAGATTTCTTATTTACATTGATTAATTTATTTAGTACTCATACTGATGACTAAAAGTTTTTTTTATAAACATCTACAACTATACTGTTATGTTTTATGATGACACAACGAAAAAAATTATTATTATACAAGTACAATATTATTTTCTTTTACCTTATATAAAATATATTACTCTTCAATATATTACAATATACATATTTGAAAAGTGTATTCGTTTCAAGTCGCACACGATCGGTAGTATCATGATATATACGTCATTCAATAAATATTTCCATATTGCCAAAATGTGCAAATCTTAGATAGATATTCAAAGGGCAAGCATTTGTACGACTGTTCCTAACAGAAAAAGCAAATTTTTTGTAAAGATAATTGAAACACGAGATTTTTATTATCAATATTGTTTAAACAATAGCTAATTTACTAATAGAAATTATTTAAATTTTAATTGTATGTAGAAAAATGTGATCATAATTGAATTGAATAGGAAGGGATAGTATTTACTATATAACAAGTCATTTTATTTAACAGCAACATTGCACTTGTAGTTTAACGGGGATATTTCATATTACATGTGTTAATACAGAGGGAGCCACATCGTTTTAACTCCCTAGCATAATCATAATCCAAACCTTATATTGTGGTGCTTTGATAATAGCTTCAGTATTTAATATTTTTTTGTGTTATATTATTATATGCAGTGATTATTTTATTTATTTAATTATGGCTACAACACAGAAATTCAGTGAAGAAGAATTAGCAGAAATTAAAGAACGCTTTCATACGGTATAGTATTTTTTTTAATTTAACTCAATAGTCCTATATAATCCTTACCTATGAGACCTCAGTTTTCTTTTATGTTTATAGACGTTGTCTAAAACACGCCCATTCACATTTTATTAAATATTAAAAAATAGAATTTATGAAATAATATTGTATTCTAATTAATTCTATGTTTAACAATTATTAAAATGATTGATGGTTTGCCTACAAAATAATTTGTTTACATTTGATCTATCGGTTAAATTTACAATCCTTACTTCAAATACAGGTTATATTTAAAAAAAAAATTATATAAAATTTATTGTCACAAAATATTTGAGTTTATGTAATATATTGTCAATAAATTACAATGAACAAAATTTTTATCATAAATTTTTTGATTGTTGAAATTTATCATTTATAATTCTCAATAAAACGATTTTTCCTTTTGTTGTTTGATTAGTTATAATAGATTTTATTAAAATGAATGAAACAATAGATAAAAGAAAATTTATCTTAATAAGTTTTTTTATTATTGGAAAATGATATATTGTTATGCGCCATTGACTTATTTAGCATTTACATATACATAATATATTGTTGTTGGTAAAATATCAATTTAAGCCGCCTACGTATTTATTTTATAAAAAATATGACTAAACGCTATTATAACGTTTGAATAATACGTATTATTTATTTTAATTAATCAAAAATTCAAGAAACTGTTTTCTTATTACACACATTGTCAATTGATTTAGGTCAAGTTTTGTTCCAATGAAAATTGTTTCATTCATATTCATTTATGAATGTTTTACATGTGTGTTGTGTATTAGGTAAGTGTGACTCATTATATGGTCATACTTGAGATGATTTTGATTTTACCATGATTTTTTCAATTAGAAAATTTATATCTAGTTCAACTATCGCTTTTTCAGTATTATTTCACATTTTAAGTAAAGTAAAAAAAATTACAAGGTTGTGTACTTAATATATTTTATCAAACTCACCTTCTATAGATAAGAAAATAGTTCGAATATAGTATAAATGACAATCAAATATTGATTATTAAATATTAGGTAAAACATTTTAAACAAAAATTTACCAATATTTTTTTAAAATTGTTATTTAACTTAAAAGGAAAACCAAAACCATAAATTGCACTCCGGAAGTGCAAATATTTGCAAATGATAATTATTTGTTAAAAATAGAAAAATTGTATTATTTTAACTTATTTTTAATTATGAATTAATTTTGTATTATATGAAATACATACATATATACGTATATTATAATATGTACGTATGTGTAATATGTGTTTATTTTACAATAATCTCAATGCAGGAAATAAAACTAAACTAATTTTTTTATAAATAACAAACAGTTTTACAAATACTTGTTTAATGTTTTTTCCTCGCATTTCGCTTTAGCTACTATAAAAATAACTATAAAATATTCTAAATAAGTCTCTCATTACATTTAAATATGCACATATGTGTGGATTTTATTGTTTTGTTGAAATAAAATACATAAAGAAAAACCTTTGTTTAATTCACTTTCATTGTCATTAAATATAAACATAAATAATTGTAAGGAAGTAGTAGTAAAAGGATTTTCCCAAAGTGAATCATTAAACTTTGTAAATAAATTACATTCTTCCATATGAATCAACTTCAATATAGAAAGTTAAGTAGAATCTAGATTATTTGTTTATAAATTAATTCTTTGCACAGATATGAATATGATGTGGGTTTAAGTTGTTTAGTTGGGCATTAAGCTGTTGTGTATAAAATATTTTATTTAGCACACATATAGTTATAGTTCATTCATTTAGTTGAGAGTCTACATATAGCGGGAGTATGCGAAATTTTGAGAAATACATTCAATTTTTTTAGTTATTTTCCGAGCAAATATTATATCGAACAATATTCAACATTTGAAATTATGAAAATTCACCCTGATATGCTTCCGGTTGTCTATTTATATACCGGAAATTGTTTTACACTGATTACAATTCCTTATTATTAATTTAAGATCGATAAAAATGGGGATGGTTACATTGACCTTAAAGAACTACGTGATGCATTGGAGGCGTGTGGTTTTCGTATAGCTGGTTATCAATCACGGCTTATTGAAGAAGAATTTAAAAATTCAAATCGTGCTAAAATTAAAGGAAAAATGACATTTGATGAATTTGAACAATTATTACGTGATTTGAAAGCAAACGATGTTGCTAGTACATTCCGTACGGCTGTATCAAAACGAGAAAATTTACAACATTTAGGTGGCACTTCGGAGGCATCAAATGAGGGCACAACACATTCTGTACGTGTCGAAGAACAACTTGCATTCTCTGATTGGATTAATTCTAATTTACAACACGATGCTGATTTAAAACATTCATTACCTATTGATCCAGAAGGAAAATTATTGTACGACAAAGTTAAAGATGGCATTTTGTTATGGTAAGTTGTTTATTTATATTAAACTTTATTCATTTTCCATTAAGTCTCATCGATTAGTCACCTTTTCCGTGATTAATTTTATTAGTCTAAAACAAATTCTAGAAAATTCTCATTTACAAAGCTAAAATATGTCGAAGTGGACAGATGATATTTGATTAATCAAACTTTTTAACAATTTTGAGAAATATTTCTAGATATCTATAAAATTACTAGACCAATTTAGTTGAGTAAATGTAACTTCTTTTAAAATTGTAAAAGTTTCACTACAATCCGAATAGCATATAAATACAAATATTTTACAATATAAAAAATTATTGTGTATCTTCTATTTTTGTATATGCTGATTGTTTTTATGTGGGTTTTGTATTATAATGTTTTTGTATGTGTATACTTAGAATTTCTGATATGAAATGATTATTTTAACTAATCTTCAGCAAACAATTTATATATAGGAAGTTGAATGAAATGTAGTCTTTCAGATATATACATATTACATATGTTTTTAATATAATTTTACAATTTAAATTTAAAATTATATTAAAATATTTTATTTCTGCTGTAAACAAAAATATAACATAATATTATTTACAATTTATACTTGTATGCATTGTAAACAGCAACAAGTAAAATTGTTATTATTATAAGTAATTATTGTTTATCTTTTAGTAAGGTGATAAACCATTCCTGTCCTGACACGATAGATGAACGAGCAATAAATAAAAAAAATTTGACATTATATACAAAATTGGAAAATTTAACATTGGCATTATCATCAGCTTCTGCAATTGGTTGTAATGTTATAAATATAGACGCACATAATTTATCAAAAGGCACACCACATTTAGTATTGGGTTTATTATGGCAAATCATTCGTATTGGTTTATTTAATCAAATAACATTAGAACATTGTCCCGGTTTGACAACGTTATTGACGGATGATGAAAAAATTGATGATTTATTGAAATTATCACCAGAAGCCATATTGCTTAGATGGGTTAATTATCATTTGGAACGTGCTGGTGTTAGAAGGCGGGTAACCAATTTTCAAAGTGACATATCCGATTCTGAAGTTTATACACATTTGTTGAAACAAATTGCACCACAAGATGCTGATGTCACAACCGAAGCACTTGGAGTAAGTTTTAACTAGAAATTACGTACATATTTCATATGTTTCTATTATATTTAATTATTTAGGAAAGCGATTATCACAGCAGAGCTGAAATTATGTTACAACAAGCAGCAAAATTGCGTTGTCGTGCTTTTGTTACACCACAAGATGTTGTAAATGGTGTTTACAAGCTGAATTTGGCATTTGTCGCTAACTTGTTCAACAATCATCCAGGATTGCATCAGGAAAACGGCGTTTTAGATGGATATCAAACGGTGGAAGAAACAAGAGAAGAAAGAAGTGAGAAATTGAATTTGACAAATTAATATGTTTTACTATATTTTTGTATATAGCTTACAGAAACTGGATAAATTCCATGGGTGTGTCACCACACGTAAACTGGTTGTATTCCGATTTGGCTGATGGTTTAGTTGTCTTCCAATTGTACGACATTATAAAACCTGGTACTGTTAAATGGAATCGTGTACATCGAAAATTTACCAACGAACGCAAAAAGTTCATGGAAAAATTGGAGAATTGCAATTACGTTGTTGAATTGGGAAAAGAAAACAAATTTTCTTTGGTCGGTATTGGTGGCCAAGACATAAACGATGGAAATGTAACATTAACATTAGCATTAATTTGGCAATTAATGCGTGCATATACATTATCTATATTAACACAATTAGCCGAATCTGGCAATCCTATTGTTGAAAAAGAAATTGTACAATGGGTTAATAATAAATTAAATTCAGCAGGAAAATCGTCTTCCATAAGAAATTTCCAAGATTCTTCTATATCTGATGCTAAAGTTGTTATTGATTTAATTGATGCTATTAAACCAGGTGCTATTAATTATGATTTAGTAAAAACTGGAGGCACTGAAGAGGTAATTTGTCAAATACTAAATATTTATCTGTCTGATTATTATCATAAAAAGTTATCTAATTCATTATTTAGTTGTATTTAAAACGAATTTATTACATATGTATATTTGTATATACGTTTATCTGATTTTTTTTTATTGTTACAGGATAGATTAGCAAATGCGAAATATGCCATATCAATGTCACGTAAAGCTGGTGCTCGTGTTTACGCTTTACCAGAAGATATAACAGAAGTGAAGCCGAAAATGGTTATGACAGTATTTGCTTGTCTCATGGCATTAGATTACGTTCCACCTATGTAATAGTAATAGTTAATTTTTTTGTTTTATATTTATTTTCCACAAGAAAAAATCTACCTACATTCCTAATCATAAAAATACCTAGTCTGGAAAATAGTATTAAATGTAATGCGAAACAATACATTCAAGCATTTTTATGAAAAAAGAAAGTTATCATTCCACTAAGTTTTTATTATATATTTTATTTTGGGGTACTTTTTATGTGCAATAAATATTTTTTATATATACATATTATATATCATGTACATTTTTTGGCTGTTTGTATTATATTTTAATTTAATTAATTTTTTATTAATTATTATCATTCCATTTCTATTTTTTTAAATATTATTTAAAAAATTGTTAAACGACATTATAATGAGTTGTATACATTCCTTTATTAATTGAAATTCTATTTATTTATTGGCTCTGCGATACCGAACTAAGTGCCATTTAATAAATACAAAAATAAAAAGTCTCTTTTAGAATTGATTTATTTTTAATAAAATTCCATTGATATTTGGAAATAAAATCAATTTTAAAAGATTTACAAGTACACTAAGTGTTTTACTATAAGTATACATAGAATTTAATAATTGCATTTATATACTTTGTGTAAGTTTATAACTTTTTTAATGTAAAACTGGTCATTTGCTTTAATAAATGTAAAAAAATAATCATATAAACAATTCTTTTACCGTTTAAAATATTTGCCTGTGCCTCAGATGGTATTCTACAGTATTTAATGAATTTAACACTTGATTAAGTTCAGGCGCCTGGTACCGAGAAACTTGATAAAGCAACAAGAAAAACGTTTTTTGGAACAAAATTCAATAGTATTTTGTTCGTCATGCAGAAAGCTGGTGAACATTTAAACCATATTATACAAAAATTTCAAAAATCAAATATTGATAAAGATGAAATTAAAAATTTAGATGTTGTTAAAAATTTTCTTAAAAGCAAAAACGTATTTTTAAATTTGAAAGTTAATTTAAGTTTGTTAATTGCACTAATAGCTATTTTTGCTGGAAAAGATTTTATTTTCACAACAAAAAATTTGGTAAGTAAAAAGAAACAAATTAACAAAATCATTATATGTATGTATACATTTGAACATTTATTATTGTATTAGTGTTTAATTGAGATGCCATTAGATGCTTCGAAATTATTTCGTGAACCAGAAAATTGTAATATATGTGAAAATATAAATGAAATACCAAAAATACAAAATATTTCATCGAAAGATTTTTATTACAATTATGCAAAAAAATCGAAACCAATTATTATATCGGACGGAGCACATTCGTGGCCAGCATTAGAACATTTTAATTACAACTTTTTTAAAGAATTATATAATTCTGTTGAAATAAACAATGGTAAACGACGAACATGTCAATTTTTTCCATATAATACTGAATTTAAGTCATTGGACGAAGTATTTCACATGAAAACAGAACGTGCTAATTTCAAAGAAGGAGAAAAACCATGGTACGTTGGCTGGAGTAATTGTAATGATGAAGCAGGAAAAATTTTGCAAAAATATTACAATAAACCATATTTTCTATCCAATAATTCTGAAAATATCGCTCTAAGTTGGATTTTCATGGGTGGTCCTGGACATGGAGCTCATATGCATGTAATTTTGATTAATTGTTATACTTTTCTTTTAGTTTAATCCAATTGATTCTAGGTAGATAATGTTCATTATCCTTCTTGGCAGGCCCAATTAAGGGGCAGAAAAAAATGGCGAATCGCTCCACCTCCAGAATGTTTTTATAAATGTGGACATATAGAAGTAACTGTTGAAGCAGGAGAAATAAGTACGTGAAAGTTAAATAAAAACAAAACTCGCATTAGTCCTATTCCGAATCCTAACTTATATACTGTGTAAAATATAAGTTATAAACAATAAAACTTAAAATATACGGAGTATAGTAGAATGTTCCATATTATCAAAACAAATCTACCAAAATGTACCTAGTTATTAAATTATTCTAAAGTATCATTAATTATACAAATAAGTCTTAATAAGTATTTCAAAAATTAAAGCACTTCTAAATTACTATGTTCCAAATTTTGAAAATAATGAGGAATCTTTTGCAATATTTTAAATAAAGTTACGGTCTGAAATTACCAATATACCTAAATTAATATAATTTTTATCAGTTGTTTTAGATACAAATCGGTGGTATCACCAGACATTTGTTCTACCTGGCGACATAAGTATAACAATTGGTTCAGAATTTGATTAGATATACATTATTAAAATATTGGCTTAAATATTTGTGTTTAAATAAAATAATAGTAATAAAATAAAATTGTTTTATTGAGTTTGTTGTTTTTTGAGATACAGAAATAAATTAAGTATATTTCAGTAAAAAGTAACTGTTGTTACGATATTGTTAAAAAATTGATTGATGATGTAAACAAGAACTTATACATTAATACGTTACGGATAAACCCAGAATGACGGACAAACCTAGGTTTAACCTAGGACATGAAGATTTTGTAAATAAAAAAATAATTATTTGTTATAATAATAATCATGATTTTTTTTCTTCGTTTTATCGTTCTGTAATAAATTCTAAAACAATTATTCCCTTGCAATTTCATAATTTTATCCGATTAAGCCTAGGTTTGTCCGTCATTTTGTGTTATCTGTACCAGACAACATAAATTATTATAAAAATACTTGTATATATACATAAATGATGCCTTTTTATTATTTCGATGTTATTTCTATGTTTGAATCATCTTTAGGTTGCTGAATTCTCGGTAAACTCCAATTGTATTTTTCGACTAATAGTTTGTACATTTCTGGAGATGCCAGATACAGATCATTAAAAAATTCTATATCATTATCAGATAAATCGACTTGAGTTCCTAAACATAAATTTACGATAGTGTAAAGAGTAGATGGCAAATCATCTTTGAATTCTATTATTTTTGGCTTTTCTGGTTTTGTATTAACTAGATTTCTCTTTAACATACGTTTTATGTTTGCAATTTCGCGGCTATGTTGTTGTATTTTACGCAAATAATTTTTTTCTTTAAATATTTTTAAAGTATTTGACTGTTTTGTATTTGTCGAACGTTGTACCATTTTCTTCTCCATTACATCAGTATTCACTTTATTTAGATTCTTTTTATTATCATTGACCAAATTGCTTTTCTCTTGTTTACTTTCTTTATGCATTGAATTTTCATCTAAGAATACGTACACCCCCTGCTTTAAAGTTTCTGTTGGTTTAATATCAATGTCCATTGCTGAAGAAGTACTGTTTTTGTTTAATTCATCAAAATCACCATTACTTTTATCCGAATCAACGGGCAGAATGGCACCGTCTTTGTAAATGAAAGTCTCTACTTTGTGAGGTACTGCTGCAATACGATTAAACATACTATCAGAATCTAATACGAATTCAGTTCCATCTTCATTAAGCGGTAATACTTTTAAATCAGATTTTTTTGAATCTTCGCAACCGCCATCAAGAGTCGGTATGGCTGCTTGTAATAGCCGCTTTTTTTGCTCATTTGGAAAATAACGATCTTCAAAATGCATCTCGCATATAACCTTATTTCTTAACTGTTCTTCTTCTAAGTCACAAAAGTGAGGTTTTTCAGCATTTTCAATCCAAATTTTACAACGTTCTTTATGTTTTACAGGATAATGAAAAAAATGTATGTTTTCAGTTGTTTTTGTAGTATTTTGGCAATTTTTGTATGTACAACGACAACCACCCATTGTGTTCAGTTGAAAATCTATAATTCAACTGAATTTTAATAAAAAATGCACAATAAAAGTTGCAAAATTTCTATTACCTTGATTTGTGTCCAAAATTGTTACTGTTTTTTTTTTCGGAAGAGAGAATGACGGCTTTGTAAACAATCTTAATGAAGAATGCGTCGGTTTTCTCAGTTTTCTGTCAAAAGTATCAAATAAATTATGGAGACCTGTATACTAGCTGCTTTCCATTTGTCGTGAGCTTGAACGTCATGCTTTTTTATGTTTCCCCCTTGCCCCTGAAGCACCATCAATTT
The DNA here is from genome assembly GCA_004796505.1 of Oryzaephilus surinamensis. Taxonomy (NCBI): domain Eukaryota; kingdom Metazoa; phylum Arthropoda; class Insecta; order Coleoptera; family Silvanidae; genus Oryzaephilus; species Oryzaephilus surinamensis. Next base: position 11,847 of record SSSI01009892.1, read on the forward strand.
GTTTGAGTTTGAAACCAAGAGCTTCAAATGAGCTTCAAGTTTGTATGCGTATGCAAGTGTTTGAAAAGCACCTACTACAAACATTATTATACAATAAATGTACAATAATGGCATATATTAAATAAATAAATATATGTTAAAAGAACCTTCCAACATTTCAGTTTCAGTTTTTGAGTAGTTCATGAAATTTCCTCTAGATGGCGACGTTTTCTAACCATTTTTTTGGTTTTTAAAAACTTTACATGAGAAGTAAATAAATTCTACAAGAATTCAATTGGGTCCGTTTAAAAATTCTTGCAACTTAGCTATGATAAAAACAAAAAAGTTCGAAACTCGGTTCGAAATAAGATAGACGTATATCTAACAAGTGATTTAGGTATAAATGTTACATTTGTGACGATGTTATGATGTTAGGATGTTAAACGGCTGTTAAATTATCGAAAATTCGCTATTTGTAGACCTTTCGTAGAATCCATCTCACACATTAATTATTGTATAAATCAATTTGAGAGTAGTTGCAAATAAAAGACAAATCTTTATTCTATGGGGGACAGAGCCCAAATTTTAGATTTCATCTTATAAGTATTAGATATTTTATCCACAAATCGCTCAATTAAACACCCAACTTTGGGCGTTAATTACAATGTTAATAGGTCCATTTTTAAAAATCGGGCGCTGTACCCTCATAGTATAGACCTTTAACTAACACTCTGTAAAAATTTTTTTGAAATATATAGAAAAACAATGCAGTGAGACGGATTCTTGTAACACTCTACATTTCCACCATTTAAAAGGCCCCTTAACGTTAAATGAAGTTTTATCTACAAACAATCGACATAAATAATAAAAACATGTTTAGTTTCTGTAATGAATTTAAATTGCAGGATGCACTCAAAGTGAAATAATGCATTATGCCTTTTTTTGTTAAC
>SSSI01009893.1:0-11798 GCA_004796505.1 Oryzaephilus surinamensis
ATCTAGTTTAAATTCGACAAGATCCAACTTCTTGTTTCTTCTTGCCAAATGTACCTTTTCTACTCTCGATTGATTTATATATGTATATACATATATAGTCGATGTGGATCTTTAATTTCCTGCAAGCAAAGTGCTTTCGTCTAGACCTCAATTGTTAGAGTTCGATTAGCGGCATCCAAACTTCGACAAACACATATATACATTTATATACCATATATATTATGTTTATCACCACACACGTATAGATAAATATACTGCTTCAGTCTATATTTCACGCATACAAAATTTGACCACTAAAACGAGATAGAAAATAGTCGCCATTTTGGCATATAACTGTTATTGTAGGTCTTTCAACCTAACTTTTTCCGTTGTAAAGTGACACTTGTAGCGCTGTAGATGGCTACAGGTGCCTGTAACATATAGGTACCTGTAATAGTTAACTGTAGAAATAATAATTAATGTTTATTATGTTTATATACCTAAATCAAATGTTAATACGTTATTAAAATTATAAGTTTTGAAGGGAAAGCAATTTCATTGATTGATATTTTGCAACAAATTTGTCTACCTCCCCACCATTAATCTAGTAAGTTTTATTTTATTGTGTTACATCACTGTTACATTTGGCAATATATGTATCAATATGGCAGCCCCCTTATGTGGAGCTGCCGGACGTCTCATTTGCGTGGTATATTATGTCTATGTGTATGATATGCACCCATACATGTAATGAACACATCACGTAAACGGGGGGTGGCGCTTTATTCTATATGGTAGGTACATGGATTTTCAGTTGCGGGGTGGCTTCGTGGCGTTCTATTCTATGCTTGTTGACTTGACTATTGAAGAAGGGCGCTACTATACGGATTTTCACTAAGGATTAACGCTGTAGCGTGTAGAACTACCTAACTATATGGCACACATTTGCAGATGTAGTTTAGTTAAACGGTGAAACAGAATAATTAACGCTAGTTTGTATTTACGTTCATTTGTTATATGTACATACGTACGTATACATACAATATATGTGTATATAAATACATGTAACTATACCTAGAAATGGTTAGATACCATATAGAAGGTAGTATTGTTAGAAGTACACAACTTCTATACAACTCAGTACTATACAATATATTATATTATATATGTATATATATATTTTTGGCGGTTGGAATTGTTTCACATGTGCGTGCGAACCCTCTTTATTTATAGCGACCATATAATATATTGTCTTTGAAATTCTTGAACTAATGAATCACGTTGAAATTACCTAACTAACTTAACTACTATATAAATGTGTCATATTATATAGCAAACAAGAAAAAATTCCATTTTCAAACACATTATATTAAAACTTTATCAATATAATAACAAACTTCTATTAAATGTTGTTACAGATTTTAACTAAAGCTATACAAGCATATTTTCTTAGTAAATTAATAACATAAAAAGACTTGTAATTGTCATTTCCTTACCGAACAAGATGGTGTTGGGTTTTATTTTTATTATAATATAACAATATATTTTTAATGAATAGGGGAACCGGGAAATTTAAATGCACTAGATTCAGTCAAATAAACCTAGCTATTTGTTTTATTCTATATGTATAATAAAATGTAACCATTTACCTAGTATTATATGAAAACAGAAAACAGACCCGTTGTACATACTATTTTAGTTAATTCTATGCACATTTCTTTTATATCATGTGTGATTAACTGTAAAACCACATGTTTTCAAATAAATTTAAATGAATAAAGAAAAAAAGTTATATAATTTAAAAGATAATAATAATTGAACATGTAATGAAGAAAGTTTTTAAATTACCACTGAAATGAAATATTGGAAATGTGTTGTAATAAGAAATTTTTTATTTGCAATAGGGTTTATTTATTTATTTATTTTTCATTATATTTTTCTATAAAACTTTCACGAAAATTTTTAAACTTTAAAAGAACTTTTAGACAAAAACTTTTTGTCTCCAAAGACATTTTCTTTTATAAAAAACAAAGGGAAAAAATATCAAAACTGTAATATATATTGACAGGTTGTTATTTTGTCACTATTTTGCGTCCCCCGTACGATATCCGATATATAGATATATGTATAATACATGTGTGTGTGGCCTTTTTCTTGTTTCAGTACCTACGGGAAAACCTACTATTACCACAGCACATAACACATCAGCAACGGCCATACACATTAGTTGGAGACCTCCACATAAGGAAACAATACATGGAGAATTTCTAGGTTATCGTATCGCCTATCGACCAAGAGACAGGGGCGACGAAGCTTTTAAAGAGATATATATTCGAGATTCGGCAGTAGAGGTAAGTGTATTTTCAAATTGCTCTTAACTTAATTGATATCTTGTCAGCACTATCAACTCTACTTATACCATACAAATCGTCAATTCATTTATTATTTACAAATAAACTCTCTCGTTTCAGTTTCCTATTCTTAGAAAACATTATCAAAATAAATTTAAAGCTCTAGGTAATTTACAAAATAAAGAACAATCATTTTTTATTAAGTGAAATTATTTCTGAAATCTTTATTGTGGTTATTAATAAGCCACAAAATGTCATATATGTTTAATTTTATCGTAGTTTCAGTTTCGCGAACAATTTTTTTTTGAAAACAATGTTCTTTAATTAAACGGTTTCACGTAGAATATAACGTACATAGGTACATGTATGTATTTTGTATACATGTATGTAAGTAAAATTTTTTCCGGATTGTTATTTTAATAGGATTTGTTTAGAGGCGCGCTTATGAAATTTTGTAAATAAACTTCAACAAATTTGATAGCAGTGTGTTTTTTTAAACTTGAAAACCTATTACAAAATAGTCGTCAATGTTATCTTTATTAAAAATCTAAATTACAAATTGGAAAAAATAGTATAGACAATTTTCATTTATATATTTGTTGTTTGTTGTTTTCATTAAAATTTTGTTCAAAATTTAATAATTACAGTGAGTTAAAATGTCAACTAAATATTATAATATTCAAATTAATGAAACTTTACGTTAAAACTTTTGTGATGAGTTGATGGTCTAGGATGACACGTTAGTGTAAAATTCACTGAACCATATATATCATTCATTTTTGATCAAATTTGGGTCAGGTGAATGGTGCATTAAGTAATAAATTTAATTATTTGCTATAATTTAGAACAATAGCTGCAGGATCAAGATTAATATTATTACTGTTTTATTTGTAATCATATTTACTTTAAAAATGTGTATATGTATTATAATTTCCGTTATATATTGTATTAAAACAATACGTATATACACATGAGACATATTTACCAATATGAATTGAATATACGTAGTATATTTTAATTAAAATTTCTATGTACAAACACAACTATTGTATTGGTACTGGAGTTTTTAACTTGTAACCTAAAAATAAATGTATATTTTATATTTATTTAAAAAAATGTATTTATACATAATAATATTCGTATACAACATAGGTATACACTTAGATAAATAGAAATTTGTAGTGTATACATAAATTATGTGATTGGTTTTGGATCCAATTTCAATAGTGTCACATATTGGTTTAGTTTAAGTGTGGCAGTATTAAAACCACAACCCGTTACACATGTCAGTTTAGCATATCGCCATTTCACCTCAATGAAATGATGAGGGAGAAATCGCGACTTTAGGTGATTTAATGTGTGTGGCCATGTTAAAAGGGTTTAGTCTGGTATTGGGGGTCGGTTTCAACAACATGGGTGTATGGGTCGGTGTCGTCGTCGTCGTCGTGGGTTTTGCACACAATTCTACTAAAGTAGCAATAAGCGTGGTTACATTCATTACGATTTCCTAACATGAATTAGCGGCAAATACCGATGACTCCTTGTGGACCGTTTAAGTACACCATAATCGCATACGTGCTTGCTAGGGTTCAGGTCATTGGCAAGGGATCGATTAAATTTAAATTATATTTTATTGTTACAGAGCCACACAATTCAAAACTTGGAGACATATACTCAATATTTAGTTTCTGTACAAGTATTCAATCCAGAAGGTCCTGGCCCAAATACAACAGTTTTAGTGATGACTGATGAGGGTGGTAAGTATAAATTTCATATTTCTACACTTGATCTATACTCTATATATATATAGCCTCCTGTTTAAACACTTCTATGGTATGCTTTTGCTGTCAGTTTCGCATATAATCCGGACGTACAAAGGCGGCCCTTTAGAATACATACAAATATATACACGATTTTAACACAACCCAATTGGAATGTGTCCTGGATGCGTTTATTCAACATAAATTCGTGTAATCCTTGACTATTTACTAGATAGAATTAAGTTCATTCGGTGTTTCGTATACGGAATTGTTATCATTTAGTTTCTATTCATAGACAACAAATATAACATATATACATATACATGTTATATTACGTATGTAGATATATATGTATTTGACATTTATATGTAGGTGTTCTGAAACAAAATTTAAATTGGTAGAACGGCTTATTTAGCTTTTAAAGTTCTTGTAAAAAGGTCGTCTCTAGAATGGTTTCATGTTTTGTTATTTCTCTTGAAAATTGTTATTTATTCAGAATAATCAATTTAAATTACTTAAAACTTATTACGAAATCCTTTATTCATATCGTCTCTTCATTATCAAAAATAGAATTGTGTGAATCTATTAAAAACATCCGACCTCAAAAGGTACATTTAGAAATGATCGATTTTATTCAAATTACATTCAAACAATAGACAAATTGGGTGCTGATACCTTGACTGATTCCATGAAGAGATATGCAAAAAGGAGGAATTTTTTTTGAAAACTTTATGGCCGAATTGGAGGGAAATATTTGGAAAATTTTATTATTTTTTTCAATATTTTAACGTGTAAAATCGAAACTCGGTATAGGTAAAAATTATTTAAGATGTCTTCAAATATTGTTGTAACAATATACCTAAGATAAAAATACAGCATGAGTTTTGTTTCCGTAACTAGAATACTAATAACATAATATTTATATTGTCGAACAATAAGTGCTAAAATATTGAATATTTTCTTAAATATATGAAACGTTTACTATAAGAAAGAGAGATTCTTCAATAACACATTTCAGCCATAAATTTTTAAATTTTATAGTTTGTCTGGAATATATGTATGTATATAAAATAAGAAAATTCAAGTTGAAATATTAATAAAAATCAATAGTCATATAAAATGTACCTTACTGAACAAAAATTGTTCAGTTTTGAAATACGTATGTATATTATTCCTTTGTTCTATTATTGTTTTTATTAAAATTTAAGTACTATCCAATTAACTTTGAAAGTCAATGAAAAACGTATCCAATTAAGTATCCATACATTGTTATTTAAAATTGAAGAAAAAACAGATTGATATTGAATAATTAACTTCATTGTCACATGCAGTTTATTTTTTAAATAAAAACGAAAAAAATCACCATTCTGCGAGTCTATTAATGTTAGCTTTACAAAATTTTACTACATATACATATGTATATTTTGTACACATTGAAACAGACATACAGAACATATCAACTGTTTTTTTAATAGAAAATTTTATTCGATGATAAATAGTAAGTGATTGTACACGTTTTATTGTTGACCTATTTTCTATTTATTTTTCTTAGATCTCATTCTAAAATAACACTTCATGTGAAATAGTAAAATTTACAGTTTAGAAGCTTTAAAGTTCGTATAAAATGATAATATCTAGTTGAAAAACGTTAAACGTGTTAATAGGTAGTTTCGATTTGAAAATGGCAAATTAATCGATTATACAAAAGAAAAGAACCAAGTATATATATGTATATACGGATATACGTTATAAAAGCTTTATGTGTATTGCCAAATGTTACGAATTGTATGAATTTAACTTGTTGATTTATTTTTGTTCTTTTTCACATGTCTAAAACATTATTTTAACTCTTTACAACAATTGTGCAAAATATGTACGTATGCATAGTTTTTCTCACAATAATATAAAATTATAACTTTGACAATTTAAAGAGCTTAATGGTTTACCAACCACCTGTAATAAACTTACTGTGCCATAAATTAAAAAAAAAATAGCATTTAACGGATATTTAATTTATTTATTTAATTCGATATTCAATAAGAATGCACATAAAACATTCATTTATTTATTATTTACAGTATAATTTACAAAAAAGTTTTAAAATTAAATAATATGTGTATAACACAGTAAAGGTTAATTAATAATTTATTATTAATTTAAATGGAAATCAACAAATATTTTTATATAAGGCACTATTTCGCAGCACCTGTTTCATTGAACGCGTTCGCGATAAAACTAAACTTATAAAAATAACAATATAGGAGTATATTAGTCGACAAAACTTGTTTTTTTTTTAATTTTTCAATGTATGAATCACACAACCAGTCAACATTGTTTTCGGAATATTTCTAATAAAATTTTAATAAAACAGTATGTATGTACATATATGGAATATTATTGTTTACAATTTTGTTTTTTTTTTATAAATACATTTTTTAAAATTGGTTTTAATACTTATAGGAGTATAGGGTTAATACTTAATAAACTTTTCAAATATTATATTGTAATTTTATTGGGATTATTGGAGTTAACTATTAGTAGAGGCCATATACATATCTATATTATTGTGAGATGAACTATGTATGTATACATACATATATGCAGTATTATTACCTATTTTCTGCGCTTTTGTACGGATTTTTTTTTCACAAATATTGAACTTTTATCGAAAGTTATCATTTTAAAACTAAGTTCCAATAACACACAATGTCAATAATAATGAACGACACGAAAAATTGTTATTACTCAACATTTTGTGGTGAAAATCACTTTTCCTAATGAAAAAGTTGACACTTTATTTTTATTCCAATCGGTATAATATACACAAATGTAGAACAAGGTAATTTTTGAAATTGTAAAAATTTTTCGATAATTTATTTTTATTACTTTGTTTTACTTCGCAACCAATTTTATTTTTACGGTATAAATCGAAAATTTTTGCAATTCCATGTATTTTTGATTGTTTTATGTACAATATATCTTGTCTGTTTGTGAAACGTTTGAAAATTGTACTTTCATGTTTTTTTTTCTCCTGCTTTTGCTTGATTTATTACAATTTTCTTTTAAAGATTTTTACCCTCTTTAAAATACCAGATTCTCATTCGATAAAGAGACATTTCTATTTGGAATGAAACTGATAAGCCTTAAAGAACTCAAAAATGGAACTTATTATGTTAATTTGTGCTATTAAATAAATTACTACACATAAATCAAAAACATCATTTTATTGCGGTTTTAATGTTCATATTATTCTTATATACCTGCTTCTAATTTATATTATTAATTATATTTAACCCAAAAGATTGGCTCATAATTTTTTTTTATTTAGTTATATTAAAATAAAGAAATTTTGTTATAATTTATCATTGCAGTAAATTTTAATAAACCACTTCGTCAACATATTTTTTCAATTATAATATGTTGGTGCTATATATAGCTGAAATTTGTGCTGGGATTTTGACAGTAAACTGTATGATTTTTATGTTCGTAATAAATAAAAAGCTGGCCAGCTTCTTTAGGGAAGGGAAAAGATAAAAGCCAAGATAATTAATGTGAAAGAAGAGCTGTTTTAAGCATTTGTAGCGATAAGACTAATGACTATCAAAGGAACAACCCCCAATGGATACTATATTCATTTTGCTGATACCGTGGAAAAACATTTAAAAATATATTACTACATTTTTGTTGTACAACATAAAACGTGTAAATGTGTTACTATTTATGTAATTTTTTCATTTTTAAAGTTAGATGCATAATTGTTTTTCTTTTTATTTAAAACTGTTCATATATATTTACTATACATACATATATAGAAAATTTTATGTTTCAATCCAACTTTTAACTGCATGAAAATTTTATGATTTTAATAAAATAGATTATGGAACATATAAACATACAAGTAGAATAATAAAAGATTTCATCATTTGATAATATTAAAAGTTGAAATTTTTGTTTTTAAGATTGTAATAAACATTTTATAAATATTTATTTATATATTATGTATACATACACATACATACATTTATATATAGGTAGTTAGAAAAGTGCATCACAAATATTTTAATGTGGTAATAAATTTATTAGAATCACTGAATTTTTCCTTTCAAATATGTTTGAGGAAAACTTACTCAACTGATAACATAATTTCCGACAATATACGTTATTAATCTTGTAGAGATATGACATCCCATCGATTTCTGTACGACAACGGACACACATATTGGTAGAATGTATATGTTTAATCTCTATACACTAACACATACTTAACATAGACTCTTATCATAATGTCCATTGAAATCCATTCTGTTTCTATGAATCAACAGATTATAAAGTTACATGACAATACATTGATACGTATTCCATATTGTTGCTACATTGTTAATTTTCGATTTAAAAATTCCATCAATCCAAAACTAAATTAAAAACTTATTAATTTTCAGTAAGATTAAATTGATTTTTTTAAGTGAAAAGATTAATGTAAGTTTCAGCATAATTGACAATTTTTCATTTAGGAAAAAATTTTCAATATATTCAAGTCATCAATTTTTATGAAGAAAAATCTTACAGAATAATATATCTATATATATATATATATGTACGTTTCGGACATCGTATCGATTATGATTATTTTTTTGTTATATTTTACTTGGAAAATGGTACTAAAGCCAACAAAGAGTATCTAGGAAAAAATATAGCAATTTTAATAATGATCTTTATCTAGATAAATTGTTATCGATAAATTTGATGTCAAATAAAATGTTTGATCATTTGTTAATAATGAGTGTGATTAACAGTACATAATGTCCGTATTAATCATATTCAAATTGTGGTTTAGTTGTACAATTTTGTCTTTAGATGGTAATACCTATATGCATGAAAAGATGCACCATTAAATGTACAATATTATGAATTCTAATTTTCATGTCTACATCTGTCGTTTTTGCATTAATGCTAGAACACGGTTAGGACTTTTGTCCTATTCTATTCTATTACATTTCTATATATACATATATATAGATAGTTTCCATTTTCGTTCTTTACACATGAGTCAGATAACTAACCTCTCTATTTCTACACCACCTGCTACTTCAAAATGCTATTGTTCCCGATTCTATATGAGAACAAAGAAGTGACTGCATTCTATGCAATACATTCAAAGTACTGACTATGCCCCATTTACCACTTGAAAAACATTTTTTTTATTTCTAAATACAAGACCTTCGTTAATTTAAATCGATATTTTCTAAAACATCATTAATTAATGTCATCGTTTTGTTTGTTTTTCGCAATTCTGTAATTAACCAGTCTTTTATTCTTCTATAATACTTTTTAGAACAACACAAAAAAATATTTTATTTACCGTGATTATGTGTTAATTTGTCTACATAATTAATTAAGAAACAACCTAATTTTACGGTACATGATTTTATATTTATATTTAGAAATATCGTTTCGTATGTCCGTTTAATACTTTGTTTAAAATTATCTTTTAATAAACATCTATCCTTTTGTAAGTCATTATACGTTGTAATACATTAAGAAAAAACAAAATACAAAATTCTGTGTGCTCATTTTAGGTAATTAAATAACAATTAAATTGATGTGAATATGTTTATTATTTTATACAAAATTTCAAATTAAACAAAATAATGTTTGTTGTTTGAAAAAATATGAATACAATTTAATACATACATTGTAATATATAAATAGAAATCATTGCTTATAATGCTTATATAAAATAAAAGCTTTACAGGTGTGGTGGCGTCCTCTCATTGTCAGTATGAAAAGTTCGGGCGCGCCAAAAATTGTTTAAAATATTCCCTCTTTTTTTTAGGCGCGCATAAAAATTTGATTTTTAATTTAAATAATGATAGTTGTTTGTTTATAAAACAAGATTTTGTTACTTGGAACTAGTTAACTATGAATGAAACAGAGAAAACTTTCTGTGAAATGAAAGATCTGTTAATTAAATATAAATTTGTTTTTGTTTGTTGTAAAAATTAACTTCTTGGAAATGATGTGTTAAAAATGTTATTTTTTATAAATAAATAATAACAATAAATAAGTTTTCTAGTAGTTATTTATTAATTTAAACTTGGGAGTTTCACTAAACGCGCATGTAGCTGATTTTTAGCTGCTATTATTCTCTGTGGAAGAAAACCGAGTTTGCGCTTCGAAACTAAAGTGTTTTGTGGGGCTCCTGATCGGTCTGTCTTCTACGTCCCTTGCCCTCCTAGCTGTCGCTTGCCACTGGGTGGTGCTTCGACAGTATAATATAGAAACTATCTGTTATTTCCTGTCTAGTTCGACCCCTTATGACTGAAATGACATAAAAATTTTTAATATCATTCTGAATATATCGTATGTGTGTTTATTATAACTACAAATAAATGTGAAACTGCAAAAAATGTATGTGAGAGTGAAGTTAATATCATGACATGTTATAGTTTGAACATTGTTAGTATGGGGCATGCTTTTGTTTACTTGTTATTAATTGCTATTTGCAATTTGATAATTGCACAAGAATATACAACAACATCAACCGAAATAACAACAAATACAGAATATATTAGATTTACTGACACACCTACTTCTTCTTATACAGTACCAAGTAAACCAAGAGAGTTAAAAGTTTTGGATATATTTCCGGATACAATTACATTAAGTTGGACAAGTCCAGAAAAGCCGAATGGAGCTATTGATGGATATCGTGTATATTACATGTATGGGAATTTCACAGAAGTTCAACCAGATCAAATAAAATACAGCAAACCCCACATAACATACAATTTAACAAATTTAAGTAAGTTAACAATTACATTTCTATGTTTGTTTCGATCTAATAAACATATAAACTTTTTTCTGTAGAACCACAGACTGAATATAAGATATGGGTAAAAGCGTACACTGTCAAAAATGAAGGTGATTCTTCAGATCCTGTATCAAATACAACTGATATTGATGGTCCCAGTGCTCCAAGAATATTGAATTTATCCTGTCAAGCTCAAGACACAATATTTATTCAGTGGGAAAGACCAAAACACTTTTTCTATTCAATCAACTATTACTATGTTTATATTAATTTGGACAATCGATTATGGAAGAATATTGAATTAACAGCATCTACAGAACATCTTGAAACATCTGTAAATATTCTTTTTTGTTTTTGTTTTTATTTTAACAAGTAAGCTCTTTTTTAACCGATTTCATTCAATAAACGAATATTGAACTATTCCTCCGAAAAAATTGACGCGATAATGCATTATATTAATTTATGTGTTTTCACTAATTTGTTTATTTAAAGGCCCTGTCAGGAGATGAAAATCGATTTTTTTCTTTTTACATATTATTAAAATACAGATTTATTTATACGCGTTACATGAACTATTTTTCAAATTTTTTCAATATTAAACCTACAAAAGCAACGTGTAAAGATTTTGCTATGACGTCATCGTAGTCCTAGAAAAACGAAAAGTATCTGAATAATTAAGATACTTGATTCATTTGATAGATAATTTAAGTAGGAATCTTTTATGTCCCTTGACATTTTTTGTTTAAATGTACAGTTTTCGAGAAAAATTCAAAAAACTACGGACAACGTTGGACTACGGTGACGTCACGCACTGTGCGGCGCGACATTTGTTTCCGAAAAATAACCACTAATTTCCAAAAAATTCCTAAAATGACTTCAGCATAACGTTTTTATACA
>SSSI01009894.1:0-44267 GCA_004796505.1 Oryzaephilus surinamensis
AATCGTAGTCGAATCGTTCGATTCGACCTTATGTTCGAATGAAATAAACTTATTATTCATGAATAGATCGTATGAAAATCAATAGCACAATACAATAATTTTTACTGATAACTCATATCGTATGAATTTCGAATAGTATAAATCGTAAAAAACGAAGTTCTTGAATGTATTTTTGTACGAATCGAATGTTTCGTATCGTACGAAAAATTTCGTGATCCCACTGCTGAAAATTTAAATCTAACCTCAATGTTTGTTTAGTATTTTTATTGCAAAAAATGTAATAATTTATTAAGTATAATAAATTAAATAGTTTTAAGAAGTTGATAAAGCACTATTTTACATAGAAACAAACATAAATGAGCGTAATATAATGAACAAAAAGTATAAATTAATTATTCTAGTTACGATAATACTGATTTTATTAAAATCATTCCAATACTTACGAACAAATACAGAATCGAAGGATTTACTAACACAGAAGAATAGTAATGCCAATTATATCGTGGAAGAAAAAGTGAAAGTTTCCGTTTATTATGAAGCTTTATGTCCCGATTCAAAATTTTTTATAACCTTTCAACTTTTACCAGTTTATGAAAGTTTATACGAGAATTTAATTATCGACTTAGTGCCGTATGGTAAAGCCAAGGTAGACGAACTATTAGCTTTCGAAACACCGAGCCTAATTGTAATTTTTTTAGACGATCGAAAAAGATGGTAAATATATTTTCCAATGTCAGCACGAAGAAGTTGAATGTTACGCAAATAAAATCCATGCATGTGTAATAAAATTCGTAAAAGACTCTCTAACACAAGTTAAATACATCGCCTGTATGATAGCCGAAAATATGTTTCCAGAGGATATCGGAGAAAAAGTATAAATTTTCTTATAAATCGTATTTTGTTATAAAAAACATTCCGTTTTAGTGTGGACGAGAATTGAATATAGACTTTGAACCAATCAATCAATGTGCAAACGATATTACAGGATCGAAATTATTAGCTGAATATGGTGAAAGAACACATTCCTTAATGCCACCGGTACATTTTATACCGACAATTGAATTAAATGGTAGTCAAAATAATGTGGGCCAATCTGCAATATTAAAAGACTTGTTAAAATCTGTTTGTAAATTGTTTACAGTAAAACCAGTGAAATGTTTATAAATAAAATCAATTCAAAATGAACTCATACGGAATTTTTATTTAAATTATTTATATTTCAGTTTTAAAATATAAATATACATTGTTACACTAAATATTTTAAAATAAAAAGTAACTATTGATTACGATATGAACATAAATGACTAAAAGTTGTATATTTATTTGTTGTTTTTTTTTTTATTTTATACTTACAAATACTGCTTGGTAATTTGTAATTGAATATACACTTACATATATGCGATTTATTTTTTCATAATAAATTAATTAACAAAAAAAATTTATTTTAAATTGCACCTACACAAAAAAAGAAATATAATTCACCATTACGATTTTTTTTTTAACAAAAATTTGATCCCAAATTATCACTACAATTTTTAAAATAATTTATTTACAACAAAAATAATAAATATAATGAAAATACTGAACAGTCTTATTCTTTATCAATGTTTTTTAATTTTTTTTAGTGCAGAATGTTTGTGAAAATTAAAAATCAAATGAAAAAACATTAGTAAAGAATAAAGAGATGTTCGAAAAGAGAAATGTGCAAGAAAAACATGTACAAATGCATTTTTATACTAATTTTTATTCTAAAAAAGCGTGTGCACACTAGTTTTTTTATCAATAAATACTAATTACACGGCAATTCTTCAAACAAATTCAATTTGGACGTTATCTGAAGCATTAATTTTTTTTATTCAAAGCACTTTCGAAATTTCAACTTTGTACAATTATATTCACAATTCTAATTAAATTGAACGTCAAATTTATATAACTTGTGTATGCGTGTGGTTTGTGTTTGTGTGTGTATTTTGGAAATATCATATATTGTTATCACTATTACAAAACCTTTTGTTTAAATTTATCAACTGACGAAAATAAATTATCAAATTTATGGTATTGTAATAACGACAATATACCAGATAGTTTAGCACATTGTTTAATTTTAGAATATTTCCACATCTATTTTAAATATATTGCATTTAGAATGAAAATTATTTTTTATAACATCCTCATTCTAATTTACAAAATGCGCCCATTCAATCTTTAGCGTTTTATCAATTTTTTTTTTGTACTTTTCTCTATACGCAAATTAAAGATGATTTGAAAGATTTTTTACTCTTACAACTATTCAGTCTTAAAATTTTAAATATATATATTTTTATTGTTGTAATATATTTAGTACTTTTTTGGGATATAATCGGCCATTAATGAAATAAATTGACAATATTTTGTTCCATTCTCTTTTTATTTATTATTATTCATTTTGCTTGGATTTTTTTTTACTACTAATAGGGAAAAACAAAAGAAAAAATTAAACTCTAGTATAATTTTAACAACAAAAAATATGTGAACTAGAACTGTGTTTAATTTTTCATCCATTCACACCGGCCTTTTACGTTTTTTTTAAAATAACATGTACATATATTTCTAAATACACTAAAAACTTGGACGCGATTTTGCTAAAAACGAAAAAAAAAATTAAATAAAATTTATGTAAATCTTGACTTTTAAAGAGGGGACATTCTTCGTCCAATGTTAAATGCAGCAACAATATTTTACAATATAAAACAATTAATTAAATGTTAATACAATATTACGAAATATGTACAAAATTATATAGTTTAGTTTCCTCTTTACTTTTTTTCATTTTTTTATTGTTATATATACTATATACTTGAGGTAATTTTTAAGAACACTGGGCTAGGCTTTTATTTTTCATATTCACAACCAAAAAACGTAACGAATTGTTAAAAATTGTTCACACTTTTAACACTTGATTTATATCTTGATGGCAGTTGTGGAATGTAATTTTTTTTTATTAAATTTGGTTGTAATTGTCCATATGTATCCAAAAATACCTCATTGATAATATGAATGAAAACATATTTAATGAAATTATATAATTTTTTTTATAATAATAACGTTGAATTTGCAGTCATGTACTAAAATGTATGTGTGCCTGGATGCTATAACTTGTGATTACTAGTTAGCCACGTAAGGCCCTCATATAAACCGTCACCGGTTGTGGCACATGCAGGTTGAACATACCAATTTCTATCTCTAATACGTGTTAGACCCAATTTCTCTTGTATTTCATGTGGTTTCATTGCTTCTGGTAAATCTTGTTTATTTGCAAATATCAATATAATTGCGTCGCGCATTTCTCTATCATTTATAATACGATGTAATTCTTGTCTAGCCTCATCAATACGATCACGATCGGCACAATCAACAACAAATATTAAACCTTGTGTACCAGTATAATAATGACGCCAAAGCGGACGTATTTTATCTTGCCCACCAACGTCCCATACATTGAATTTAACATTTTTATATGTAACTGTTTCAACATTAAAACCAACTGTCGGTATTGTTGTTACACTTTGTCCTAATTTTAATTTATATAATATTGTTGTTTTACCAGCCGCATCCAGACCTAACATCAATATTCTCATCTCTTTATTGCCAAATATTTTTGACAGTAACTTTCCCATGGTTCTGGAGGGCCTAATATTATTATATCACTATCTAAAACAATCAAAAAACACGTTCATGTATTAAACATTTTCAACAATATACATGGAATTTTTTATAAAATTTCAATCACACTACTTTGACAGGCCACGAAATAGGCGTGTTAAACTATGGCGGGTCATCCTAACGGGATACACATCGATTTATCTAATCACATTTTACGTTTCAACACAATATATAAAAATTAATGTTTATATTGTTCATTTACCTACCAGTTAACATTGACAAATTGTTAATAAAACAATTTTAATTGGCACTTTTCTGCCAAAATATACTCCATATTGCAACTCCGTTGATTTTCAAAGGGGCTGCGCTACTATTATGCGTGCCTGTATAAACTTATATTAATCACCAAAATACAATAATACTGGATATTGCGCATACACACATCACATTACAAATACAAATATTTAATTAACTTTTTTCTATGTGTTTTAAAAATAAATTGCAAAAAATTTTGTTGTTTTTACGCTTTTTTAGGTTAGGTAATTGTTTTATCAACAATTTAAATCAATTATTAACTTTTTATAGGTAAAAATTATGTTATTAATTTTGTACTTACATTCTTGTGTTAATATATCTAATTGTAATTTTTGTATATACAATTAAACACTTAATTTAAATGATTATATGTAATCAAAATAAATCACAACATTCGTTAAATAGTTTTTAAAATATTATACGATTCCACACTGATTAATAGTGACATCTAACGGGTCGGTATAAAAGAATTTTTACTAATAATATTTAAATATTACATGAATTAAACTGGGATTTGCTTTATAATTAATTTATCATTTAATTATGAATAAATTATATTTATCAAATATTTATTTTTTAACACAATAAAGTAGTGACATCTGTTATGTATCATATGTATACTCAGTCGGTATTTCAGAAAGTTGCACGTTTTGTAACTGTCTAAAAACTAGCAAAAAATATTTAATTTTTGATTGAACTTACAAATTTTTATTATTTTAGTATATTTATTAAAAATTAAGGAAGTTGTTATCGAATTCAATATATGTTAGGAATTGACCGTTAATATAATTGAAAAACAATAATTTCCAGAAACTTTATTAGCAGTATTCTTGTAAATTGATAAAAATGTGATATAAAACATAATAATGTAATGTAATATCAGTTGTAAGTATGTACAAACTATGAAGAAGATTGAATTAAATTGATAATTATTGCCGATAAACAATAGAAACAATTTGTTTATTCATAAAATATAATAATGGTGTCAACAATTTTTGTTATAATTTGCAATAAAACAATGAGTATAAGTAATAAAACTTTTCCATGAAATACTTCTTTATATAGATATGTATTTTTATTATACAAATAATATTTTTTCTATTTAATTTCCATACAATTTAGTAACAGTCTTAAACGGAAGTCATACTAATTATGATAATCTTTTGAAAGTAGCCGTCATCAAACATTTTAAGTGTTAATAATAATAAATTTTTTTATAAGGTTTACAAATTAAATGTAAAACAAATCTTTCTATAATATTATTGTTTAGCGTGTGTGGTATAAAAAAATAATTGCATTCATAAAATGTATGATTACGTCAATAAGAATATATTGCAAACATAAGTTTCGGTTTTTTTTTTAGGTTTCAAAACTTCAATAGAACGAATGTGGGTTTAAAATGGTTGTAAAGTAATTCAAAAGCATATATCCTTTTTGAAACAAATCAATTCTATGAAAAACACCACCTTTGTAGGTGGTTAGTAAGAATGGTATGCTTATATGCGAATATTCAATATAATTTTTAAGTGCATACATTATCGAATACGTGACAGTAAATTTAATATGAAATTTTCACTAGTTTTCGTTACGGACACATGGGTCACATTGTTATTATTGGTATTATATTGTTGAAGGGTTGCAATAAACAATTCTGTTAACAATATTACAAACGTACATATGCATAAAGTATTGTTGGAGATTTTTATGTTTGGAAAATTTATCAAGAAATCAATTGTATAATAAAGTATATATATGTATGTTGTATATATGGTGATGGTGACAAAAAAAAACTATAAGTAATGTAATTTAGAGAATTTACATTCTAAACATAAACTGTGGGTGGTCTTCGTTCGGAGAACGTCGACGCCGGTCGCCTGTAGAGAGAAACCCATCCAAAGGATATGGAAACGAAAAACGAAACCAAAGCAGCAAAAGCACTATGGTGAAGTTCGGTTTTAATGGCCAACACAGAAACAGTGAACAACTAACTGCACTACCAACAACACATACACACAAAAATAAATAATAAACGTATATTAAAAACACACATGCGAAAGCGGTGTTATTATAAATACAATATTAAAAGTTGTAACTTTAAACATTTAATGACATATAAACATTAAACAAAATATGTGTAACATTGTGAATGAATTGTAATATATATTTTGCGACATAAATACAAAAGCAAGTTATATAAAAGTACTGAGAACGTGATTTATACGGTTTAAAACGTTGCTTTTATTACTCTATGGGTATAGTATTTGGTTGAAGAAAAAAAAAAAGACGAAAAACTTTCATAAGAGTTTTTTAAATAGGCGATATTCGATACCAGTGTTTTTTATATGATTTTAATATTGTAAATGATTGTTATGTTTTATAAACATATATTATAATACAACGGTTAATTAAAAATACATTTTAACAACATTGTTGGAAAAATTCAATTAATATTAATATATAAATTAAAAATGAACAATTTGATTTTATATAATGTTAAACGATATTATTATTATTTACAAGTGGTTGGTGATGATTGTAATCATGTGTGACAGTGTTGGAAATGCGGATGGTCTGCAATAATATATACAACAATTGGAAGTGGAGTGTGCCCGCCGAGGATGGCCTCTATGGCACCATCGGAGTCGCCGGCAGAGGCTGCAGACCGTTACGGATCAGATCTATACACAAGACCCGGATGGGTGGATGCGGATGTTGCATTAACACAGTTGGACCAAGTATGTTATATGTTTGTTTTTATTATAATGTATTTTATGTTGTTTTATAAGTTGGTTATTATATGTGTTCGGCGCACGGTTATTTGGTGTGCGAAACATATTATGTATATTTATGTTGTTATTTTTTTGTGCCATTTGTAAATCAGGTGTGATAGATGATTTAAAGTCTGGCCTGATACGCGGTTTTGGTGGGCGATGTGTTACGCTAGCCTTGGTTGGACCACCGACTTAGCCATCGTGTGTGGTCCACACAGCTAGCTTAGCGGCTTAGCCTTACCTGCTCCCGCACTCCCCTACACACACATACACACATACAACAAACGTTTCGTCTTCTTTCTTCTTCTCTTTGCCTATA
Source organism: Oryzaephilus surinamensis (assembly GCA_004796505.1). Lineage (NCBI taxonomy): Eukaryota > Metazoa > Arthropoda > Insecta > Coleoptera > Silvanidae > Oryzaephilus > Oryzaephilus surinamensis. The sequence continues at coordinate 7,048 of SSSI01009894.1, forward strand.
TATACCCACCCCTCTGGACCCGCTCAAATCATCTCCTCTCACCATCTTCTATAGAAAAGAAGAGAAGAGAAAAAAAAACCCGACACATACACGCACACACACATACATTTCATTTCCGGAAGAAATTTCTCTACAAACCCCTTTTTGTACAGTTCGAAATTTCAATATATTATTATTAGAATAAAAATGTCAACAGAATGTAGAATTCCACATTTTATATATTGGAATATAACTGGATAAATTGTATTGATATATAATAAAAATTGAAATTGATAAGAAAGTTTGTTTATTTATAATCTATATGTACTAGTATATGTATCGAGTTATGTAATAGAGTATATAATAAGGGAGTGTGTAGAGAGGGATATGAAAAATTTGTGTATTGCCGGTAGGCCGGTGCCTGAAGGCAGATGATGGGTCCTTCTAGGAAGGACGGGGCCTGTGATATGTGTTTGTGGGCAGCGAAGCGCACAGAAAAGACTGTATATACTATATAATATATATATATATATGTATATATAATAGTGTCTGGGTGGTCTGAATGACGTCAGGCCACAACTTGGGTGGTCTATTGCATAGTATATATTTTGTTGCAGGGCAAAGCAAATGGAGATCGCGGTATATTGTGGGTCCGTGGCCAAATTCAAAGACAGCTGCGCTCGTTGGGCTCAATACTAGATACACATGCTGGAAAATTTTTATTTGTCAGCATATTAGCAATAGCAACATTTTCAGTTGGCTTAAAAAGTATGACATTTCATTCAGATATAGAATTATTATGGGCAGAACAACAACAACAACAAATACAAGAATCTACAACGCCAGAAATGTTATCAACACATCAAATGGTTGTACAAACAAGTGTAGATCCAGATGTAAATTTATTAAATCCTCGTGGCCTCCTTGAACATTTACAATTAGTACAAAAAGCGTCCCAAGTTACTGTAAATATGTTTGAAAATACTTGGAGATTGAAAGATTTTTGTCAATCGCCAAGTATACCGAATTTCGATGCACATTATATTGAACAAATTTTCGAAATTATGATGCCATGTTCAATTGTAACGCCATTAGATTGTTTTTGGGAAGGTTCGAAATTATTAGGACCTGATTATCCAGTTAGCATACCGTAAGTTTAATAAAAACAACAACAACAACTCGTCAATTTTGATTCAACAAAAAACGTGGTCATCAATTTTCAGATATGGTATTGGCAATCAAGTTAAATGGACAAATTTAAATCCCAGTAAATTAGTGTCAAAATTAAAACAGAAACAAACAAATTTCGATTATCATTCGTTAGAAGATTATTTGAAACGTGCTGGCATAACAAGTGGTTATCAAGAGAAGCCGTGCCTGAATCCACAAGATCCAGAATGTCCACAAACTGCCCCAAATTACAATTCGACACAAGTATTAGATGTTGGTGCTGAATTAACTAGTGGTTGTTACGGTTTTGCAGCGAAATATATGCATTGGCCAGAAGATTTAATTGTTGGTGGTGCATATAAAAATAAATCTGGTCATATAAAACATGCCAAAGCATTACAAACAGTTGTACAATTAATGGGTGAACATGAATTATATGAATATTGGGCTGGACATTACAAAGTTCATCATATTGGATGGAATCATGATAAAGCTACGCTCGTTCTACATGCTTGGCAAAAGAAATTCGCACAGGTTCGTATTTTTTTTTTAATTTTGTAAAAATAGCATCAAAAAATTAGTTTAACTACAATAGAATTGTACTTAAAATATATTACAGTATAACGACTTTTCACAATTATTAACTGTAAACAAGTAATTTATGTTCATATTTTAATGATTTCAAAGCAGAATGCGAGGTAGAATGTTTAAATTTAAATTAATATGCACAGATTTTAAGCTTTACAAATAAATTAGTCATTTATTTTCGGTTGTTTCCATTTAAACTAGTCTATTTCAAAAGAATATTATTAAGTTGTCTTAATAATTCCATGAGAAAATATAAACAAAATTGTATTAAACCGGAAAATTTGCTTGAATTACAAAACTAGCGAACAGTATTAAATAAGCAAACGTAATTTAAATTATTTTTATATCTTGAAAGAGCATAGATGTAGAGAACAATCGTGTTGTTTTTCCTGCAATACACACAGTTTGTGTGCAATTTGTTAAAAATTAGTAGAAAGTTGCCAAAAAATTTTACGAAAGTTGTATTTTCTCTATAATCATTAATTAACTATTTAATTATAATTAATTAAAAATTGCGAAGAACAGTTAAAATGTCAAATGCTCTATGGAAATTTTATTTTATTAATTAAAATTGCTATTTTTGGCAATAGTCCAATTATGTATATGATTAATTGGGCGTTTAAAAATCATCGAATATGGATTGACAATTTGTTTTTTATTCGTTTTCCAGGAAGTTGAACGTTTGTCTCGCAGCAAGAAAATGTCATCATCATATTTCTTCGTAACATTTTCAACAGCAAATTTAAATCGCATATTAAAAGAACAATCTCGCACAGACATTTTTAAATTAGGTATTGTGTTAGTGGTAGCATGTGTTTATAGTTGGTTATCACAATCAGCATTAGCAGCATTAGGTGTATTAGTATTAGCTAGTTCAGCGGCTGCAGCATTAGGTGTATGCAGTTTAATTGGTTTGCCAATGAACTTATTAAGTACACATGTGTTACCATTTATAACTGTTGGTCTATCGTTACGTGAAATGTTTTTATTATTGTCATTGCAACGGAAAAATTTAACACCAACAGAAATATTACAAAGAACTGGCCCAACAATAATATCAACGGCGTGCATTAATTCTTCAGCATTTTTGGCAGCTGCAATATTACCAGTGCCTGCTTTACGTGTATTTTCATTACAATGTGCCGTTATGGTTATATTTCATGGTGCTGCACTGATAATTGTATTTCCATCGATACTAGGACTTCGACAAAGATGTAAAAAAGCCGATGTGCCATGTTTTCGTGTTGAAACTAAATCGAAAACAATGCCAAATAACAACAACAACGATCCGGTAAGTTAATAATCAAGTTATAAAATCGTTTATTGGTTTTTAATAATAATAAAGTCAAATTGGCATAACTTGACGAATATTATTATTACATTTGGCATGTCGCAAGTTATGTGCAACTTGATACATAAAATATTTCATGGTGTATTAAGTATGTGTTTTATGATGGAAATTTTTATTAAATGTTATTTGTCATTTAATTCATTGTTTGGTTGTTTTTTTTTTTGCAGGAGCATGGCATGAATTTATTGACTGCTGAATTGATTTGTCAACAAAAGAAAAGTTTAATATCGTGGTTAGTGACTCGTTATTTAACATCGATATTATTAAAACCATTCGTTAAAGTGATATTGTGTATAACTTATGCAGTGTTAATAATATTTTGTGTTTTCAATGGACTTAAATTGGAGTTTGATGTAAGATTGTCATCGTTTGCACCAAAAAATACGCAAGAATTCAAATATTTAGAAGCACAAAATCGTTATTTTGGTTTTTATAATTTTTATTTGGTAACGACTGAATTAGAATATCCATTAAATCAACCATTATTGTATGAATATCATTCATCTTTAACAAAAGTGGCGCACGTATTAAAAGACTCGAACGGTGGTTTAAATATGAACGATTTTTGGTTAGCCAATTTTCGTGACTTTCTTAATGATTTACAAATAGAATTTGATGAAAATCGTAACCGTACATGTTTAAATAATGAAAAATGGTTTCAAAATGCTACAGAAAAGGCTGTATTAGCATTTAAATTATTAGCACAAACTGGTACTGTTGAATATCCTGTAGATAAAAGTCAAATATTTAACAAAAGACTGGTTAATAAAAATGGTATTATAGACTCGAATGTATTTTATAATTATTTATCAGCATGGAATAGTAATGATCAAATATCATATACAAGTTCGCAAGCAAATTTATTACCAAAACCATTTCAATATTATAGTTCAAAAGCTGAATTTGATTTAAAAATACCTAAATCACAGCCACTTGTTTACGCACAAATGCCATTCTACCTCAAAAATTTAAAAACAACTAAAAATATTATAAATACATTAAAACAAATTAAAGAAATATCTGATGAATATAATGCAAAGGGTATGAAAAATTATCCTGTTGGACTTATATTTGCTTATTTTAATCAGTTCCTATTATTAGATCGTATGTTGCTTGTACAATTATTATTAACAATAATATCATTATTATTAATTTCATCAATATTAATACAGTGGACGAAATTATGGTGTCCATTAATTAGTACATTAGTTTGTATGTTAATAATGTGTTTAATAAATATAAACGCTTTAAGTGGCACAATGGTTGCCATATTATTTAGTATTGTATCTAGAAATATATTACTTATATCGACTGGTTTTTTATGTGCTATTGGTAATCGTGAACGTCGTTTACGTATGTCTTTAGAATATAATTCAGAAGCAATTATAAAAGGTGATATTGGACTTATAATATGTGCATCAGTATTAGCGACATCACAATTTCAATTTATAAATCAACATTTATTTCAATTAGTATTATATGCTGTTTGTGGTTCTATAACAAATTCATTAATATTTTTTCCATTGTTGTTGTCTATATTTGGACCAAAAGCTGAATTACAACCATTAGAACATAGTGATAGAATATCGACACCACCACCGCCGCCGCCACCATCAATTCCAATACAACGTTCGACGTTTTCATCGAAACCAACACGCCGTGGTGCGACCAGTGTTAAAGCAACACGTGAACCTAGTTTAACGACAATAACAGAAGAAAGTTGTAATCAAAGTATTGTTGTTGAACCACAAGTAACTGTAGAATATAGTAGCCCAGAATCGAGTTCTAGTGGCCCATTCACAACCAAAGTAACTGCCACTGCTAATATTAAAGTAGAAGTAGTAGCCCCTGTATATAGATCGAAATGTAATAAGTGTCACAGATCGTCTAAATGTAATAGACGTAAACAACAGCAACAACATAAATGTTGTAAACATGATTCGGATAGTAGTGATAGTAATACAGAGGCGGAAACTAGCCCACCCCCTACTAGTTAGCAATTTGTTACCATATAAGGCTTCTTCCTCTAAAAATCTCATTTTTTTATGTATAATATGTTAATATTGCATATATGTATACCATTTACTTATTTATTTAATTTTTCAAAAAAAAAAACGTAAAATTACAAGATTTTTCATGTAAGATAAGAACTTTGGTTAAAACTTTATAAATATATACGGTATTAATTTATATTAATGTTAAATAAAGAATATTTTGGCAAAATTTTTGGTTTATTTACTTAAAATAACCTGTTTATCCTTCAAAAAATGGAAATGTTTTCTAATGGAATTTCTAATTTCAAGTATTATTCCGAGTTTTTTAAGCGATGGAGACATTGATTTATATAAAAATTCCCATATATTATTAAAAGTTTATTTAGCCCAAAAAATCAACCCACAATCAACATTCAAGTATTTAAAATGTTTTCTTTTATACAATAACTAAACATCATACATTTTATTGATAATATCAATGTACTTTTCTTCAACGAAACTTCGTTTCACCTTCATTGTTGGTCCAAATTCTCCTGTTGGTATTGAAAAATCGGCTGGTAAAATTGACAATTTTTGTATTCTTTGAGCATTTGATGTGGCAACTAAATTAACTCGATCAATACCCTCTTTTAACGCATCCAATACCCGTTTATCCGGCCCTGAATTCAACAATTCAGTCACAGTTTTAACGTTACAGCCCAATTCTTTTAGCCATTCTTGCACAGACGGTAACAACGTATCTAATGGTTGGCCATTGTCGTCCACATCCGTTTTGAATGTTAACAGTATTGAAAGGAACTTGCGTTTTTCACCAACTAAGAATGCATTACTAATATGTGGAAGTTCGGATTTAACTAATTGTTCAATCGGCGTTGGTGGCACATTTTCACCGCCAGCGGTTATAATTAACTCTTTCAGTCTTCCCGTTATCGAAACGAAACCTTTATCGTCGACTTTGGCCAAATCGCCCGTATGGAGCCAGCCATCGTCGTCGAGCGTTTCGGCAGTTTTTTCCGGTAAATTATTGTAACCCATAAACACTTGTCTACCATACATCAACATTTCACCTTGTCCATTTTCGTCTGGATTCAATATTTTCACTCTCATGCCCGGCAACGTGGTACCAATACTATCAATTTTGTATGCCTCTTCAGTATTCATCGTATAACATCCAGCACATTCAGACATACCAAAACAATCCATTATAGCAACATCTATGCTCAGAAAATATCTTTTTATATCAACCGCTAATGGAGCGGCTCCAGTCAACTGATAAGTACAACGATTCAATCCCAATGCTTGTTTAACACGCGAAAAAATCACATTCGATGCCACAGTGTAGCCCCATGAATGGGTTTTCTTTCTACAAAACATTAAAGTTTTAATTAAAATTGAGAAATACGAAACTTATAAACCATGTGCATTTCCAATATATACCGCCTTATAACATCAGATGGTTATTTTATTACCATAAAATTGAACAACCAGTAAACTATAACGATTTTAATGATTTATGTAACAAAATCTCATAACATAAAATAATTTTTGTATTTCGTTTCAATAGCTTGCATCTGCACTAGCTGATAGTATTTCAGAAAATCTTATTAAAAATTGCGTTCATGTGAATATTAGCTATTTTAAATTGGATTCTATTTTTAACAAACATTTTATTTGTGATTGTAGAAGTGATTCACAAGGAAAATTTTAATTTGTTGTAAGAACAGGACTGGTTTATAAATGGAATTGTTTTAACATTTTTCAAAAGTAAAAACTTTCGTTGTTTTAAAGTGAAGGCCGTGATGACTAACAGATAATCACTATCAAGGCAAATATTTATTACATTTCAATCATTGATGCATCGTCGTATCTTGAAAAAAATTGAAAACAATCTCAAGAATCTTATTATTTTCGAGCAATTATAAACAAATTATCATTAATATTTATAATCCTATTTTTTATGAAACAGTTTATAGAATTAATTAAAAAGTTGCGCATTATTTATCTTACCCGTTCATTTTGTCCATGTGGTGTTGTAGGGCCTGATTTTTGGCCCACGAAGAGATAGCTCTTCTAATCGGTCCACTTTCAGCAGCCACTTGTTGCATTTTCTCATAAATTTTCTCCCAAACACGAGGCACAGCCAAGAATTTCGTCGGCTGTATTTCTTTTAATGTATTCACAAGTGTTCCCTTAAGTGCATTTTTATCGGCAAAATAAACGGTTGCACCGACCGCATATGCTACATGCAAATCTAACAATTGTGCAGCAACATGACTTAATGGCAAATAACTGACGATTTGCTCGTTGCCCTTTTTAACAGCTATTCGTTCCAATATTGTTAATGCCGTCCATGTGTAATTGTCGTGGCTCAATAAAACACCTTTTGGATTTCCAACTGTACCTGACTAGAGCAAAATAATTTAGACTTTGAACGTATTTTAAAACAGACATTATAATATTTATATTTAAATCCTTACAGTATAAACTATTGTGCAACATTCATTAATTGCGATTGTTTTCATTCTTTCGTCCAACAAATCATCACTTTGTTGTTGTCCAATTTCGATTAGCTTTTTCCACTACATTTTTAATTGTACGAAAAAAAAGATTACAGGTTACAAAAAAAAACTAAATAATTATACAAATTACATCAATTCACTTACGCTCAAAACACCGTCATTAGTTGGTTCACCTTCATATTGAATAATTGTCTTCAAGTGTGGTAGACGCGATTTAATTAACAATATTTTTTCTAATTGTTTATCATCTTGTACAACAACAATATTTGCTTTACTATCTTGTAAACAGTGATAACATGCTTCTGGTGAATTTGTCGTATAAATTCCAACAGCTATACCCCTAATATATTTTAAACAAATATTTATTACTTAATAATGCAATTACAATGAAATTACCTTGCGAAAATAGCACCCAAATAGGATATGAACCATTCTGGTGCATTGAAACCCAAAATACAAACGGACTGACGTTCTTCAAGTCCTAAATGAATGAAAGCCTTTGCTGTTGTACGAATTAAATCCCAATATTCTCTAAAAAAATGAAAATTCGTTAACACTACACAAGTTTTCAAACACAATTTCACATTTTACTGATAGGATATCGTTATCCATTTGTCACCCTCTTTGTAGCCGAGGGCTGCAGTATTTGGAAATTGTTGTACGATATTTTTTATGGCACCAGGCACTGAAAGTGGCTTAATTGTTTCAATTGCTTTACCACTATCTGGTATACGAAGACGTACATAGTCGTATTGGCTTGTAACGACACTATTTTCCGATGGTACCACTTGATCGGGTCCTTAAATATACGTTTAAATACTGTTATACAATGTAATTGAGCATATATATAGTTCAATTTGCTTACCGTTATGATAATCCGTGGGCATTTTAATCTATATTATCTGTACATATAAAAAATGATTAGACAAAACTGTGTGCTGTTTATATAGACAAGTAAAACTTTAAAATAAAAATGTACTGCTGTATATAATACCGATTATGTACTAAAAACGTAATAAAAATAGGAATGTTAAGTAGAAGTATGTAAAGTATTTGCAACATACAATCAAACTGTACTCAACTAGGTACTGTTAAACCGTTTTGAAATTTGAAATTTGGATCAGAAAAAAAAACAATCATTGATTGTTTTATTAAGATTATGTATTTAAAAAAACATTTAGCTGCCAGATAACTTTATTTATAAATGCAAGCCCTTCAAATGTATGTTTATTAATATTAATTATATAATAATATGTATGATTTTTCAAAGACTTGACTTTGACCAAGGTTACAAATCAAAAATCAAACTTACATTTTTACTTTTTAAACAAAAAAAAAAAATTTATAAACACAACTTTACAATACACGAAACAATAAATTTGTAATAATCTCGTATTTATCGACAAATAAGTGTTATTTGTAAATTAACAGGAAAACGTATCACTACTTTACGATATGATTGAACTTTTTTTAAACAACTATTATTAAGAAATTTCAGTTATATTTGATCTCTTATCTATATTATATTAAATCACCCATAGCCTTAGTATTTATATAAAAATGTTAATTTTTTCTAAAATTTTCTTTAAATTTGGACTTTACTTCAACAACAATTCGGCAAAACTAGTTTTTTTAGTTATAACGACAACAGTAAATAATGATCAATAACTAAGCAAACTTAATTAAATATTTAAATAATTAATACTTTGTTAAACAAAGTAGTTTTTTTTTCAAATTCAAATCTAGGGGAATTCATCTAACGTTCTAGTACTTCTAGTTGTACAGTTGGCTATAAAAGATGTCAAAGTTTTGAGGTTACATATATATTTTGTTAAATAAAATGTACAAATTGTTTAAATATAATTAAATTTACCTAACATTACGTAAATACATAATCAATTCACGTAAAATGGATGATGAAAAATGTACAGTTATATCATCAAACATGCAAACAACTGATTTCGATTTATGGCTACAAAAAAATGGTGTTGAATCATTTGTAACAAATAATGTTAATAATACGGAAAATTGTATAACAGCATTAGATGTTGATCCGTTTTTAAATGAAATATGTGATAGTACAAATCTAGATGATGTATCCCAACTAAAATGTGAAATAATGATATGTGATAGCGATGAAACAACAAATACACCAACAAACAACAAATGCAGACAAAATTCATCATTTAAACACGAAATACTTATGGACAAAATTCCATCGGCAATTTCAATGAAAATAATACAAGAAAAATGTATAATTAACGTTAAAGATTCAGATGGCAACAACATATTCCTTCCACAAATAATTCAAGTTCGTTTTAAGCAAATTTTCCATTACACGATAAATACGAATGAATTTTTTAGGTTTCTGATACATCTCAAGTACCCGAAACAGATCAAAAAATAACCGTACTGAATTTCATCAACATTGCTAAAGACGTGAACATAATGTTGCCACAATTCGTAACCGATTGTGGCGTTAAATTGCTTTTATGTCCATTACAAGACTGTACTGAAGCATTTTTCCACATTTCCTATGCGAAAATACATTCACTAAAACATTTAAGCATAAAACCGTACAAATGCGACATGCCCAACTGTCCATGGGAATTTTACACACCATTTAAATTGAGCCGCCACAAAGCAACACATTCGAAGAGCAAAAACTTTATATGCGATTTTAAAAATTGCAATCGTGGCTTCACCACAATATATAATCTAAATTGGCATAAAAAGAACCACGAAAAGCCGGCAACGTTACCATGTCCAGTGAAAAGTTGTAATAAAATTTTTCAAACAGAAAAAGACAGACGATGTCATTGTAAAACGCATAACATCAACGATGCACCATTTAGATGCAATATTACCAACTGTAATAAGTCATTTTTTACGCAAACTTCATTACAGACACATGCACGGTCGCATTCGCACAAAGAGTCGGACTTATGTTGTCAATATCCGGATTGTGGTCGAATTTTTGAGACGCCTTATCGGTTGAAAGAGCATCTACGTTCGCATACGGGCCAAAGGCCCTATGTGTGCAACTATGACGAGTGTACGTGGTCATTTACGACGGCCAGTAAGCTGCGAAGGCATCAAAGCACACATACGAAGGACAGAAAATTCCATTGTACAATTGGAAATTGCACGAAATCGTTTTTAAGGCCCGAACATTTAAAGGATCATACTTTAACTCATATTGGGCAGCGTTTATTCGAATGTGAATGTAAGACAGAGCGATTTAAATGGAAAATTAAAATAAATTTTTAATGTTTTTTCTCTGTTTATAGTTTGTGGTTCAAGTTTTATTGGTAAATCGTCATTGTATGTGCATATAAGGAAAATTCATCCGGATAAAAGGCAACAAAACCAAGCTAATCGCATGAAAAAACAAATTGAAAAACAGAATTCCGATGCACTGTTGGAACAAGCTATACAAAGTCTTGGTGTACCATCTGACATGATGTTAGGTAGTGCTATATTACCAGAATTGTTGGAAAATGATAATTTTTCAACAGTCAATTTAAAGGATCTCGATTAAATGTTTCTACTAGATAAAAAATAATAAAAGTATATGTTCTGTACTTAATTTTAAAATGTAACTAACGAAATTTGGGGAAACTGTCGATGTGTTATTGCTAACAGATGGTGCTTTTTGTTACTAACAATTGAAATTCAAACCGGCTTGCGCTTCATTGGAAAACACTACGTTGCTTTAATTACAAAATTTTGTAATAATATTGTAACCACGTGGCTAATTATTTGTTTGTTTACCTTAAATCGCGTACACCTCACAATGAACTTTCCACTAATTCGAATAAAAATAGCCAATTAATAATTAATTAAACAATTTTGAATGTAATTCGTGATTTCCCCTGAATGTGTCATAATTAGATATAAGTAGAACTTCACCTTCGAACATAATACTTGTAAAAACTTCAAAATAAAGTTTTTAGAAACTGAAAAGTAACGTAAATTATCAATACAACCGATAATAGTATTATATATTTTTTAAAAACTATTTTCATATGGAAGAAGCATGCTTTATTAATTATTTATTGTGTTTTATCAATTGTTTTAGGGTTTTTGTACCCACTAATTTTTTATTTTTCGTTTAGTATACGCGAATATATGTGATAAAATAAATTTAAAATTACCATTCCAACGGTGAATTTTTCTTTTTCGCTTATAATTTTTAATATTTGCATTAATCATGCATATTTTTATCTTTATGATGTGTGTTTTGCTTAATTGTAATTACGAAAAAATCGCCTTTACTCGATAAATTTTATCAAATTGTAAACATTCATGTTTTAAAACTGCTGGAAAATTATTTTCCATAAAATTTTCACTTTTTTGTGCTCTAATAATTCGTGTGTATTATATAATTAGCTTTAAAAAATATTTTATTTATTTATTTCGTTATTGTTTGTTTAATTATATGCACTTAAAAATTAAAACTGTATGAAATGCTCTTTATAAAAACTGATTTTAATAAATTTTTGCTGGCTTTAAACGCTTATACGGCTGTTTTATTATTTTTTATTTCTTATGTAAGCAGCAAATTGAATTACATACATATGTTGTACATAAATAAATTAACATATTCGGTTTACTGATAGAATTATGAACAATTATTTTTCAGTAAATTAAAATTTTTTAAAGATACATACATAATACATTTATTTACCTCGAGATAAAGAAAAACACAAAATATTCTCTAAAAACTTAACACCTATACTTAACTAACTGTTTTTTCAACTTTATTCGTTATTCTATACGTACAATATATTCGGCTTTAATTATACAATTTGTACACGTTTATCTAATAATTAAACGATTATTTGCATTTGGTATAAGTGTTCATAATTCGCGCCACTATTTATAAAATAAGTCGTAGGTAATCGTAAAATGATAAGAAAATTTTTATTTAAAGTGATTACAAGTTTTTAGAAAGTTTAAAATAGATAAATAAAACAAAATTATTCATTATAGAAATTTATTTTCATCAAAAAAAATAAAATAAAATAACAGACGTAAATAATATAATTTGTAACAAAGCTAGACCCTTTCACCACACATTATTATTATTATAAAATTTATGTACAGATTGCATTATTCATTATTACAATAACATCATAATCGTAATCAATATATGTATTAGATTTTTTTGCTTTGTTCTGTTAAAAGTACGGAATATTTTTTGTATTTTTGTTTTAAATTAATACTTTATAAACTTTGTATCACTTTAATTAAACCATAATATAATTTCTAGGAACTGTTTCTAATCTCATGTTAAACCAAAAAAAAAAATAGAATAAAAGCTAACATAGTATTGCATATAGAAATTAATGTGCTTGTTTTCCATTTTTAACATAATATTCTTCTTCAGCTTTTAATATTGTTGGTTTAGAAAACGTTTTGCCTTTAACATAATTTTCTAAATTTTCTCCAGCGTACGACAACAATGGAGATATTTCAATTTCATCACATTCAACAATACCGCCGGCTTTTTCCACATACATTCGGTGCAAATTTAACAAATCCCGGCGAGCAGTTGTCGGACAGTCTTTTCCAACTGCATTTGAATTTTTCAATGCGCTAAATTCACTGTTACGCGCCACTTCCCATGTAACGAATTTATTTGCAAATTGAAACACATCAAATACGAATTTCTCTATTTTAATACCATTCGGTTGTTGTGGCTGAATTTTCTCACCTTTTTTATTAACGTACGGAATCTTTTTGCGTGCCACATGCAATTTAAGTTCATGTTCATTTTCTTTGCAAACTCTTTGTAGAAATTTCGTTGTAAAGAAATGATTACATATACTACCAGCACTGAAAACCAAATCACCATTAGTATTACGTAAATTAGCAGTGTGTTCCGTTATTTCACTGTATTCAACAACTTGGAAAACACCATCAACTTTACATACAACACCGACAGCCTCCAATGGACCCGATTTCGATACGACTTTAGCACCGCATTCGGCGTCTTTTTTAATACAATAACCAATAAATACTGGGTCAGCCACTTTTACAAGAATATTATCGACATTGTGAACGTGCACGTATTTAATGGATTTTCTTTCCATGTCGTCTAATATTCCATTGTTTAATAAAGCACGATAAATGCCACCGTTACCGTCCGGTGCCAATGCGACTTGGTCTTTTTCGGCGAGGAATATTTTACCACTAAAATCGTAACACGGCAACTGACCCTGTTGGAATAAAATGACATTTTTTGGATTCAAACCGAAATAATTGTTTTGTTTAAGGAAATTTTCAGTCATTTCATTTGTTGGACCGCTAGTCATGATGTACCACGTAATTATGCCTGTTTTGCCAGTTTTTTGTGCCGCTAATCTAATCAACGATTGTATTCTTTCAGCTTGGATTTGGAAAAGTGTTTTGTTTGATGGTAAACCAATGGAAAACATCCCTTTTGGATATGATACGCCTAATCTTGTGCCCTGACCACCAGCCATCAGTAATACGGCTACATGCCCATTGGAAATTTGCTCGTAGCCAATATTTCTGTATTCGTTTAATGTATTTTCGTCAACACTTAATTCAGATTCAAATAACGACGATGGAACTGGTTCCATTTTATCGTCCAATTTTTTAACATCTTCATTTAAACTGTTCAATGCACGTTCAAATAATTTGTTAGCATTGTCGAATGATATATTTTCTAAATGTTTAAGAAAATTCACTTTCTCGTCTTCGGTTAAATCATCCCAAAATTGTAGTAAATGGTTTTGGCCTAGATTTTCAAGTTTTTCTTTAATGTTCACAACAAATGTCATTGTTTTTTTGAAATAAAAACACACAGTACAATGTTGCTCTTCAGGTATATAACACAATACTGCCGTTAAAACTTATACAGCATTCACTTTTAAACCAATTCGCTTTTATGAAAATACCAGATATGGAGAGGAAGTACATATGTAATAATAATTCGCCTTCGTGCCATGCATTCTCAAAAAATCTAACGATAAGAAACTTATAAATCGATTTTATGTGTAACAATATTATTATATCTAAAGCGTATTTAATGCAATGTTTTTTTGTTATGCTATCCATTCATTTACCGTTTTGAAAAATACGTCTACGTGTAACTATACATAAAATTTATTTTTATCATAAACTTTTTAAATACGATAAAACCAGTTACGTAGGATGCATGGATTTAAATGAAATTTATTTGTAAACAATTTTAAATTACATGAATTTCGAAGCCTTAGTGCCCTTTAAAAGTGACATATTTTGACGTTTTAACATAACCTCAAAACGGAAAGTATTAACTACGATGAACTTAGCCATTTTGGGGCCCCTATGACGCAAATACAAAAAAAAATTCAAATTTCCTTATATTTTAAATTGTCGCCTAGGAAATATATATGTACAATAAAAAAATAAATCCCGTCTAAAAAATGCGCTATTGGCAATATATTTACAAGAAAGTGAAAGTTTGAAATTAGAAATTGTTAAGGTCTCCCACTGACATTAAAATAAATACCGAAAACTTGTTTTACTTTTAATATTAATAATACATTCTACAAATGACCTCGAATTATATTTTATATATTATATTTGTAAAATATATGTCGCGCCCCTTCCTGTACTAATTAATTTTATTATTAATATTTCACATACCTATTGTATTGTTCAAGAATTTTAAAATAGGAAAGTTTCTAATCTAATCAAGATTAGGGGATTTTTAATGATTGATGAGAGAGTCCACTTAAAGCGATAACATACTGCCTATATTATTATATACTGATCATCTTTTCCGTAAGCCGTAAGCTTTTTTTTGTCACTGTCTTAATTGATATAATTGATAATTATAATCTCCGTATTTTGCCAGAAAACACAATATAAAGGAAATTCATTAACATATTTCTCAATTTTATTGTTTCTATGACATCACTTGCAAACATGCAAGTTCAACGATGAACTATACTTCAAAAATGAACCAATAAGGACCGTAAAATGCAACAAAACACTCAACAATTTGCATATTTCTCAAGTTGATGACGTCAGAACGAGTTATTTTTAATAATGGAATGAAACAAACAAACAAATATTGGTGGTTTTAGTATTTTTTATTTTTTTTCGGTGTTTTTGGAAGACAATTTATTATACCACACTTCCACAACACGCTTTAAAACTAACTTACATACTAAAAGTTCATGATTTTTTTTTAAATATATTCTAATATAATGAAGTTCTCAATAAATGCGAAAAAATTCAACATAAAATAACATAAAAAAAGATGCACAAACCACCCAATATCACATTATATATCTATATATTATACTTTTAATTGTTCTTTTTTATGTTAACTTATGCTTTGTAGTGTGATCTCATGATTTTTATATTTTTTTGTATGTATACCCTAATTTAAACTAATAACAATTGAGGGATAATTTGCAATTAGATGCATTTAACTATAAGTGGAAAAAAATCAATAAAATTCCAGTAACATGAAACCAGTAAACGAGATATAAAAAGTTTTTAAATGAATGAACACATGATTAAATCTGTCTATTTAGCAATAAACGAGAAGGTATTTCACAGCCTTTTTCATAAGACGATTAAATTTTGACTAAAAAAAGTTTGTAAGTTAGTTGCTAGCACATATCGTTCTACATTTATTGCTGTTTATTTTTTTTGTAGAGTCATTACGGCGGAAAATAATATAGAGAAAAGAGATTAAGCATGGTTTCATGATACCCAAAAAAGATACAAGCATAAAGAGAATTAATACGACCTAAAATAATCATAAACATACAATATATTAATAAACAAATCAAACAAAGAAAAAAAATAGAATAAGATAAGAAATTATAATAAAAACAATATACTTTCCTAAGGGCTCACTATAAAACTCGACACAAAGGCAGACTTTTGTGATATTTGGTAGTTTTTTTCAGTCCACCAAGCTTGTAATTAATAAAAAGATGCCCTAAATATTAACGCATGAACGAGTATTAAAATAGTGAGCTAAATTTATATACATACATAAAGCCATTATAATTATTATAATTTTTTTCATTTTTTCTTTTTTTGTAAATTTTATCTGATTTAATTACGAACACTCAGTGTAAAATATTAATGCAGACAAATGAATGATGTATGTTCTTAAAAATTTAAAAATCACTAGAAAAATATGAAAAACTAATATAAAAAACATTCAAAAGGCAAATGGCACCAGCTTCGTGTTGAATCTCAATTTTTTTTCTTAGAAAAAAAATAACTAGTATAAAATATTCATTATTTGATGACGAACACATTCAGTGGGGGAGGGGCACGTTTTCGTTTTGTTTTTTTTTAATTTTACGATGATGTTGGTGTTTGCTCTTTTTGTCGCCATGATTCAGTACGTTGACGATTGTTGTTGTTATTTCTTGAACGGCCTGAACCGAAAGAATGTGTACGAATACGTGCGGGATATTTGAAGCCTGTTCCAGCTGGGGCACTGGTGCCTGGTTGTGGATGAATTACATTGTCATTTCTACAGAAAAACCAGTTTTAAACAAATTTAAAACAAACTTAACTGTATTACTTTTGATTGGTACGCCTTGGATGATCTTCACGTGAATTACTAGGGCCCGATTGGCTTTCTGAAACACTTCTATTGCGCGACTTTTGTCTGTTATTCTGCCCTCTGCCACTTTTTAATATCTCGTTAATTCTTGGCTGCAAAATTATCAATTACAACCAAACAATAATTACATAAACAAAACTTGTTTTCATACCTCAACAACACGGAAATCTTCTATTGTTTTAAATTTCGACAAGTACTGTTTTAAAACAGGACTAACTTGTAAATTATTACTAAATTTATAGTACTTTAAAAAGGCCCAAAACTTTTCCAAACCATACAATTGTCCGTTTTCATAATCCTTAATTGTCTCTTCTTGAAAATCTTCGTACAAATGTGGACGAAATTTAATTTCTAAACCATATGAATAAAAACGAAACAGACATTCTAAACCGTAACGATAACCAATTTCAGCATCTTCTAACGCTAACGTTTTAAATTCATTGTACATAGTGCGATTGAAGTTTTCACGTAAGAAAAATGACCAGAAACGGAATAAGGTGTTCATTTCATTTGATAAGCCGATGCCGAAACGTTTGCGTTCTGTAAAAGAGCAAAAAACCATACAAAATAATACAAGTTTATATGTAAACAGAGTTTAAGGATACAAAAATAAATTAAATCAAGTATAATTCCACTTTGGAATTGATTCAAGCTCGCACCTTTTAAGCACTTTTGCCTGAATTTATGATAGGCCTGTTGCGTGAAGTTATTTTCTTTGAGCAATGCATGTGATGGATGTTGGAATGTTGGTAACGCTTGTGGCACACTACCAACACTTGTACCCAAATTATTCTCATTAGGACTAGTACCGAAACTGCTTCCAGTTGATGTTGTTCGAATACGATGTTCTCTAACATCCATAATCCATCCAACGTGTTGTTCCACTGGTGGATTATTTGAATGTCTCGTTTTACGTTTTCTTGGCGTATGAGGATCTGGTGCTTGATCTTTAACCACCGCATAGAAGCGCGGTGCGTTTCGGAGTCCTGGAGTTTGGGGACTTTTTTTATTATCGTCTAATAAGTCATCAAACTGTCGAGGAAAAAAATAAGTTTTATATTATTCCATAGGAAAAAGAATCTGTTCATAAATATCTTTTGGTATAAATAAATTCCAACAAAAAAAAATCAAAAAAATAGTCTTACTATTGGTGGCGGTGGTGGAGGTACTTCAGGATTTTGTTTTTTAGGTGCTGGAGGTGCTAATTTTTCAAATACTTCTTGACTAACAACATTAACAGTCTTATAATTGCCAGAAGATCCACGATGATGTGTATTTGTTGTCCATAAATCTTCTTCATAATAATGTAAACCATCATTAATGGCTTGTACTAAGTCTTGTGTCATTTTAACTCTTGTTGTCCATTCACCAGTACGATCGTAGCCCTCATGTTTTGGGGCCCGAGTCGACGATGATGACGGTTGTTGTGTAACAATTAGTAGTTTATTTACATCGCGATCACTTAACTCGTCCGAATCATCATCACAAGCCCTAGAACTAAAAAATGTAAGTCATTTTCATGAAAAACATTCCAATCAAATTATTACCAATCATTTGAGAACGTATTTTGTCGACCAGTTGGCACATCTTGATCTAATTCTTCGTCGAAATGAAATTCCAAATCTTCTCTTTCAATATTTTTCACTTTGTTTTCTTTTTTAATTTTATTCTCTTTATTTTTACGTCTAACTTGCAACCAATTCTCTTCATCATCACGTTTCCTATTTACATTTTCGTCATTATTATTATCATCATTTTTATCTGTATCGCATGGTATGAATTCAGCCACATCTGGATTCAAATTATCGGTATGACGTTCGCGCAATGTTTTCGGTAATGGTGGCGGTGGTACTAATTGAGAGATAATCTCCTCCTCTTTTTTACCTTTCTTGTCTAATATGGGCCATTTGGTCGGATCGTGTTTGGATCGCACTTTAAAACCAGCTGCTAATTCTATTTTATCTGAGGAACTAATTGCTTCAACAATTAATGCAATATTACTTGTTAAAGCTTGTACACGATGAAAAGATGCTATTAATGTTATTGGTAAATAACCTTCCGAGTCCATTTTCCTTCTTAAGAAGAAATCACGCGATAAATTGTCTTCGCTAAAGTAGTACTCACTAAAACAAAATCATTAAATTGATTTATTTCGTCAAAATTTCCATTAAATGACAATCTTACATTTGATTTTTGATGTATTCCTTCAATGTCGGCCCATCTAAATTCAAATAATTACTACTATTAAAATAATACGTGCCCATATAGGGCACGGCAAAATTCTGTCCATCTAACGAACCACTAAATTTCGACAAATGCATATAATCTGGTGGAAAATCATTGTATTCAACATCACTAGAACCACGATTTGCTGATTTATTGTATTGATTTCTTCGTCCGCCTCGATTTCTACCACGTCCACTTCTTGGCACAGCCGAACCAGGACGTGAATGTCTACCATTGTTACTAATATGTCCATTTAATGTTTCTGCGCGCCAATCTCTATCACCATCGCTAACAGTCGATTGTACATCACCAGAACGATGATCGTTCCGTCTATTGTTGCGTGAATGTTCCGTTTTATGAGCTTTCGTTAAATCTATATCTAAAGGTACCCAACGTTGTTTCGATGGCTTCTTTTTGTCGTCAATTTCACTACGTTCTTTAATTGAAGGACTTGAAGATCTGCGGTTCTGTTAGAAAAATTTGATAAAAATTAATAGGTTGAATTTTTTTAAAAAAAAAAAACTGACCTCAACAGTAGTAGGAGTCGTATTATTTCCCAAGGAGGGCCAGTCGCAAATATCAGAAAAATCACTAGCCTGCAAATATTTTTAACAAATTATGTAAATTGGAAACAAATTTAAATTTTAAATGATTTAAATTAATTCAATTTTATAATCGTACCATATGGAATATATTTTTTTTCTAATTATTGTTGTAAAAACTAAATACATATAATGTTATTCCAGTTTTACGTAAAAAACATAAATAAGTGTTATCGTTTATTTTTTAAAACTATGTATATACGGTATCAGTAGCGGTCTATCAACTTTCACGAAACGTAAAAAATGTTTAATTAAAAATTGAAAAATCAAGGTTAAAATGTATAAGTAGTATTTTTTATTAAATAAAATAACAAAGCTAGTAGTAGTAGTTCATTAATTCCCATCGATTGATTAAACAAATTATTACAACTTAATTAACATTGTGTTAATAAAAAAAATATTATCTGACCTTTTGATTATATCTTCTTTTATCTTTTGTAGCTTTAACAACACCTGATTGTACTTGTCCATTACCATTAGCTGTTGCATTATCTTTTTTCGTTTTTTTCTCAACAACTACAACAGTCTCACTAACATCTGTACCGACATTTTTTTGCCATGGATTCACTTTCGGCAATGGGGCCTCAACAAACACTTTTTTCCCATCACTTAAGTCATTCGTCGTATTACTATTTGTTGTTTCCTTCTTGTCTTTATCTTGTTTTTCGGTTTTGTCGTGTTTGTTGTCAGCTTTTTCCCCATTGACCAACTTGTGTTTGCCTTTTTTATGTTTTTCATTTTTACGTTCTTTTCTATTATGATTTATCACCGGAGTAAATGTATCATCGTCGTCGTTATTATTAATCGGTACATTCTCTTTTGGGCGTTCATCGATGTTGTTCTTTTGAACAACATCCGCTGCAGTATCGTTTTTATTTGTGGTTAGGGTTTGCTTGATATTCAACACAGCATGTGCATAAGATGTACTCGCTGTTATTTTATTGTCATCCCCTAATTGAGTGGTATTTGGCGTATTAGGAACACGTGTATCCATATTACACTTTTACTCTATATACAAATTAACACAATATATTTATTATACAAAAATTAATTATATTATATATGCAATATGGAGTGAAACCATGTTGCTTCAAGAAAGCATGGTCAGGACTAAATTCACTAACATCACTTTATTATACAATAATGATACAATATTTATTAAACGCACAATATTAGAAGAAATCTATTATGCACAATAATTATGTTATACTATTTAGTACTAAACTAACTAATAACTAAAATACAAAAAGTTTTTACTCTTTTTGTATACAACTTATGAATTTGGGGGTATTTTTCTACCGATGATAGATCACCGGTGGTAACTGATTCTATAATATTTTGCGCACACTCTTCCGGCGCAATAAACCAACACGCAACTTCCTTTTTAATTAGATTTTAATACAAACAAACGTTTAATAAACAATCTCTAATTAAACCTTTTGATTTTTATATAATTATTAAAGATTCTTCTTTAGAAAGTCACCCTATAAATGTCGGTTAAGCCCTAAAAATTTTAGTTTGAGGTTATGTTTGTAAATGTCATTTAACTAATTTCCTGTAATGTCTTACAGCTATCACCAATAGATGGTGTTCAGTAAATAAAAAGCAACTTTATTTTCTTACAAATTTTATCAACAGAGTGCGCATTTTTTGAGGGAAATTTAAAATTGTCTATTTTTATACCTGTTCTTGTTCTAAAATTAAATTACAATAATAAAATTAAAAATAGTTATAATAGTTTACCGGTAGTACATTGCACATGGTCTATAATCATGAATAATTCAAGTATATTTCAGAATTATTGTGAAAATGCCATTAAAAAATTAAAAAACGACGATATTGAACAATTTAAATTGACTAAAGACGATGAAACGCGTATAAAAATTATTTATAATGTTGCGAAAACAATGGAAATTAATTATAATGATAATGGTAAAGATTTTAACCGAGCCCAGGAAGAAAAAAATCTCGGCAATCAGTACTTTGTTAAAAAAGATTACAAAAATGCTTTAAATTCTTATAATAATGGCATTATATTGTGTCCACAGAATACAGGTAATATGAGTATTTAGAGTTTTCTGGCTATTAATATTATTTTTAGACGAAACTAAAGAATTGCTGACGATTTTAATATCAAATCGCAGTGCAGTCTTTTACGAGTTGAAGGAATACAAAAAAGTATTTAACGACATTGATTATTTATTGGAAATCGGCAGTTATCCCGCACATTTAGAGTATAAGATTTGGTTGAGAAAAGGAAAATGTTATTTGGCTTTACAGAACGAAAAATCAGCCAATGAATCATTCAGTCAAGCATTGGAAAGTTTACAGAAAAGTAAATTAACTCAAGAGGAAATTAACAAAAAAATAAGTGAGATTAACAGCGTCAGAACTAGTAAATTTCCAGTCGCAAGTCACGAAATTATTCCAATATCGAATACAAATGTCTTTATCGGTGACAATCAGTATATTTCCGCTCATCCGAAGGTAAATTTCCAACAGGACGACGTGCAAGGCCGATATGCGATTGCTGCTGAAGACATCGAAGCTGGAACGATAATTTTGGAAGAAAATCCACACTGTTCGGTGATTTCTTTTGAACATCAACTAACAAATTGCCAATATTGTGCCACATCAACAAACCAGCCAATTTCTTGCCCAAATTGCGCTTATGCGATTTTTTGTACAACGAATTGTGAGCGAATCAGCAATGATTCATTTCACAAAATCGAATGCGGCTTCAAAAGAGAATTGCAAAATGCCGGAGTTTCCATCAACTGTTGTATGGCCCTTAGAATTATCGCACAGAAACCGTTGCAGTTTTTCAAGCAAAAGAAGAAGTTGCTGAAGGACTTTTTCAAAGATTCAACGAAAAAAATTCAGCCAAAAAAGAAAGTTTACCGTTACGATGATTACGACAACGTGTTCTTTTTGTGCAGAAATGAAAATTCGAGAAATAAAGAAGATTTGATTCATTTCTCTTGTATGGCTGTGTTTTTAATGCGGTTGTTGAAAATTGGCGAATATTTTGGCGATTATCAACTACTTCAACCAGATGGAGACGATTTAAATGAAGATGAACTGCTTATTGCCACTTTAATATTAAGACACTTGGAAATTCTCCAATTTAACGCTCACGAATTGTCCGAATTAAGGAATATTGGCAAAAGGGATCGAAAAATTGTTCATGAATTGGATACGTTTTATGAAACTGAAGCTATTGGAGCTGCCATTTATCCAACATTGGCTCTTTTTAATCATTCATGCGATCCTAGTATTATCAGATACAATATAAAGAATCGAATGATTGCGAGAACAATAAAACCAATTAAAAGTGGTGAAATTATTTACGAAAACTATGGACCGTTGTATATGTCTATGGCGATTGAAAAACGGCAAGAACTGCTGCTGAAGAAGTATTTATTTGAGTGCCTCTGTGTGCCTTGCGTCGAACTGTGGCCGTTGTTCAATGAAATGAATGAAAATGAATTAAGAATTCCATGTAATTCAACAAAATGTCCATTTGTTTTCGTAATTTATGGGAATGAAGAACCGTTTCTTACTTGCAACTATTGCCATCAAGTTACCAGTATTTTGCCCCATTTAAAAGGCCTAATGGTAAAATTAGAAATTGAATTACGATTTCATAAATAATATTTGCATTTATAGAGTTTAAGGGAAATTTTAGAGGAAGCTGAAGCCACATTCGTTAACGGAGAATTTGAATGCGCCTTGAAAATATTCCTAAAAGCTTTAAATATTTTGTTTAAATACACTAAACCACCACATCCAGACATAATAAAGGTTCAGCAACGTATTAGGGTCTGTATGGTGCATTTTGGAAATAAATCCGTTGATTATAAGAGCAATTTATGAATAATAAATTGCTTGATGACTAACGGCGACTTATTTGAATTTGATAAAAAACAAAAACATGTTTATTTTAGAACTTTATTTAAGAAAAATTACATGAACAACTTAAAACTAGTAAAAATTGAACGAACCAAGGATTTGTTTCTAATTAGCACAACTGATTAATTTTATGAATAATTTTATAAAAGAACGATAAAATGAATAAAAATATAAGCAATAAAATATTTTACGATATTAAATGAATTACAAGAATTATAAACTTTTACTAAAATGTGAACATCAAAACTGCATTTCATCTAATTAGCACAATTTGAAATTTAATTTATAAAATGGTCTTTAAATCTTAAAAGTATAAAACTACAAGAATAATAAAGTTATTAAAATATGAATAATTAACACAACCTAAAATTTATTCTTTGATAATTTGATTTAAAATATTGGAAAAATACAAATTCAACAAAATTTCCACAAATGATGGTATCTAAAAAAACTGTTTAATCTAATTAGCACAACTTAAAATTCAAATTCTGTAATGTTGTTTAAAAAATCTTGATGTAAAAAACTACAAAACTATAAGAATAAAATTATAAAAAATATAAAAAGAATTAACACAACCTGCAGTTCATTCTATGGAAATTTGTTCAAAAAAATTTTAAAATATCGATAGATAAACAATAAAACTTCCACAAATGTAAATATGTAAAAGAACTGTGTTTGTTTTAATTAACACAACTTGAAATTCATTTTTTTTGAATTATTTATTAAAGAAATCAGAATACATATAGGAATAAACGAGTAATTTAAACAAACACAATTAAAGCCCCACACAATTTTAATTGGGAGACAATAAATTGCAACAAATACAAATAATAATCAGTAATAAGCACATTAATAAAATGAAGTAAGCTATAATTATTAATATTTAAATAAACTTAATAAAGATTAAGATATATGGATAAAAATAACCACCACATTTTTTATATAAGTATAATTCTCAATAACATTTTTCTATAATTTTAAATATATGTAGTAGATATTGCTACAATACTCTTTCCATTTTTTAAATTATTGAAACCAAACATTTACATATATATTCTTCATTTTATTAATTTCTATCAATTATATAGATTATATATTTTTTTCGATTTAAGATGAAACAAATGTATTTTCTTGTTTTTTTATAACACATACATATAAACAGAAACAACTTACAACCTAAAATTAAAGGAAGAAATTCAAACAAATTTTTATCATTTAAAAAATTTTCTTAACAAGCTACAAATCACAGATATTTTTTTGCATGGCTGCGGTCAAAACTTGTTTTGTTCATGTTTTGCCAGCATTCTATATAATATCCTCTTTACTTTTTAATTATAATTCAAATATATTTGATAATACGTAACAAACAAAATGACACAAATTTTTATTAAATTTTTTAGTGTTTTTTTTTTTCATCAATAAGCTTACAAAACTAGACAATTTGAGGACAAAACTTATTAAGCAAATATGCATTTTTCGATGCCAAAAAATTATAAATTAAAGAGTACGGAAAAATAAAAAAAATCTCACTAATTTTCTTGACAAGACTTCTAAATTACATTTTGAGTTTAGCAATAACTAAATTTGTCTTTTAATATATTAATAATAATAATAATAATAATGATTTGGTGAACTATTTTTTTATAAATGTTTTTTGTTTTCGTTATTGCTAGAAAATTACCTACCAACAAGTATTTACAAGGTACTACTTGTTTTTGTTTATTTTATTTTTTTGATGTTATTTGGAACGGGATTGTGGTGTTGAAATGATAATGTTTTTATTGTATATACATACTAAAAAAACATGTTTAATATATAGGACTAATCAAATATTATGTCAGACCACTCAGACTCATCAGACTCGGTATCGAAATCATCTGATAACCAACTCCATGCATCCCTCTCATTTAGAAAGTCCCACAACATTACCTGCTATAATTATAAAAATTAAGGTAAGATAATATGATTATAATGCAAATGTTTACATCTAGCACCTCTTGGAATTCTGGACTGTCTAGAGCGCTAAAGTCAATACTATATAGTGGAGGACGTCGACGTGGCGGTGGTCCAACATCGCATTTTCTCCCATCTTGTAAGGCATGTAAATAAAAGCACTTATTGCCGAAAGGACATTTTCCCTGTCCCTTTTTAAAATATTTGCAGTCTTTTGTGGCCAATGCTTTTTTATAATCATCAATTAATTTGTCTTTATCCTCTTTTGTATCAACCCAATACAAACTAGGACATACAAAATCAGATGTTACACGACATTCAGGGCATGCACGTATTATTTTATTTTCAAATTGTCTAGCTTGCCTCCATTTTCTAATGCAAACTAGGCAAAAGCAATGATTACAATTCGGCAATATGCCGAAACGTTGTTCACCATTGGCTTTTTCCATTATTACCTCGAAACAAACACCGCATGTTTTCTCTTTTGAACGTGCTATTGCAAATGATAATTCCATATTTTTTTCGTGTTGTTCTAAACATTCTTGACGGTGTTTTTTACGTAATTCTTCATCATATGGATGCAATACAGAACGTTCGCACATATCACACACTTCGCCATGTAAATAATTACAATCCATCATATTGCGGCATACACCATCTTTACTCATAAATGGGCATAAACGTTTTGGTGGTTCAGTTCGTTGTTCAGATGGTATCACTGCTTCCGCGTAACTTTTCGGCTTTTCAGTTAGTGTTTGAAATATTCTTGGCACAAATTCAGGTGCATTCACCCAAGACGATGTGGGATTAACCCAAGATGATGAACTACCAGCTTGATTATTACTAAGAGAGAAAATAAACAAATTATCACAAAATTATCACAGTACACGAATCTATCAAGTTGACGGTAAATTTTAATATCTTCGTAAAAAGTGACAAAATATCCCCACAATTACGTGTAATAACTGTACGAAGCCGTCTTAAATATTGATTTTAAACTATATCCCTTGCCCACTTAAAAAATAAGAGAACTGTATAATTTTTATTACATTTGGGTCAAATCAAATTTGTCCAATCTTCGATCCTCGGGCATTGGTTCTATAATAGCTGGCCTATTTGGTTGACCTAGACGAATACTTTCTACATCATAGGTATTAATACTGCGTGGTCGACACATCAAACTATTATCGAAAGCCCTGTTAGTTGGATGGGAAGTGGATGCAGCTTGGCTGTGAAGACGATTTATTAAAAAATTAAAAAAAATTTTCTTCCACATTATTTTACCTGATATCCCCCGATCTCTGGTGTTGTACAACTAAAGCTCGATCGTGGATGTATGGGCAAGTATCTTTATTCGGACAATTACCACGTAAATAATAACGACACGTTCTTGAAGTACGTGTCATGCCCATAAAATATTCCAAATGTCTTGCACCGTGTATAGGAATTACCTCTTGAGGTGTGTGATGTAAATATGGACATTGGTCGCCGTTAGAACAACTTTGATTCGTGTAATAGCTAAAAGTAAAAACATATACAACACGGTGATAATAAACAATTGTCGCATTAAAAATCGCTAAATGTTTCCAATAACTATTCGTCATATTGTAAGACATTATTGTTAGTCGAATTTTTATAATAATCTATGAATATACTTACGTTGAACAACATTTCAACCATCTTTGGGGTTCGGGAGTATTTGGTATAAACGATAACGAAGCATCCGCCATTTTGAAAGAAGAAATAACCGTCTATTTCTTTCAAATGCAGCTTCTTATATCATACGATATGACTTTTTTGTGGTCAAAACGTTCGTTATGAGTTGTATTTCATATACAGTTTTATTATTTATTAATAAACTAATTGTCAAATTAATATTTTCTTAATTTTAAACACATACACTAGAAAATTTGTTATAAACGTTATGAAAAATTCTGTTGTTCACTATATGTGTTCACTACACCGTGTAAAAAATAGATGCCGAAGAAAAACGACCGTAAGCCAACATTAAAAAAATAAATTTTCTAGATAATTCTAGTCCAGAGGAAACGCGCACAAATTCAAAAATTTTAATTTGAATAATTTACGTAAAATGTATTTCATATTTTAAATGAATCATTAATGGTTGTTAAAATAAATAAATAGTTAGGTAATTTTTATGTAAGAGCTTGACTGAGAATAGGAATTTCGATAACATTTTGACCTTTCAACAAAATGATTATAAGTATAACAAATTTTAAATGCTTAAACAATAGATTTATTAATAAGAACAAGTATAATATAATAAACAAACATGGATAAAATTTTAATAATTTGTTTAATTTGTTGTGTTTTTGCAGAAAATTTAGATAAACCATTATTTCATACTAGTGTCGTTACTACAAAAAATTCGTATCCTAGTGGAAGAAGTAAACAAAAATAAAAATAAATATATACTTATATAATAGTTATATTTTAGTTAATTATAAAATTGTTGACAAACCACATCACTTATTTATTGGTAGATGTAATCAAGAGCACGTTCTTGTACACCAAGAGAATTTAATCGTCACAAATGATGGTAAAAGTCAGGTATCGGGCATAATAAGGATGAATGTTGATGGGCCAGTTCGCATAGCATGTGTTAAAATATTCGACGAAGTCCCGAACGGTGAAGGTGCCTATCCCGGTTACGTTTCTGGCGGTTTAAATTATAATTACGTAGAATTTAATGTAATTACTCCATATGGTAAAGGATTCCATTTTTTCGTGCAGATATTTGCATTTAAAAATTCAAATACAACAACCACAACGACAACAACAACGAGTCCAAGATATTATTAAGAAAATTCTTTGTTAACAGATATAACTATATATAAAATAAATTATTTACCTAAATATAATACAAGGCTTTTATTTAGTGAAGGGGAAGGGAATTTTAAGTAAAAATATGCTATTATTTTAATGTACCACAACATTATTACTTCTGTTACTATAAAAAGGAACCTCCTATGGTTTTCTATATAAGATCTCTCTTTTCTATCAAGGTAATTATTTGCAGTCAAGTATTGTGAAACAATTATAATTTATACATAAGGTAAAACATAGAAAAGTCTGTCTAGTTTGATCTTGTAATCATTGTTTTTATTCATATATACGTTAAATTGTGCCTGAATTGTTTTAATGATGTGTAAAATTAATCAATTGTTAAGAAAATAATTTTCCGCTTAATAACAATAAAAAATTCAAATTTAAGTGGGTGTGCTTTAAAATATGATTTAAATGTTATTATTTATATGCGACAAGTTTGTTAGTGGAATTACACTGCAATTTAATTTCCGTACATGTGTAATTTATTAAAAAAATTTTATTTTCTAGGGACTATGTATAGAATTTTATTGTTTTCCACTTTAATATTAATTTGTGTTTCCTCACCAAGGACACCAAGAATATACAACGTTCTTATAAGTACGAAAAAGAATTTATCACCTAGTCATGCACTTCCAGTTTATGAACCAGTTTTAAGGACAACATCATTAGGTTTGGCATTTCCTTCACTATATTACCACCCTTCATCATTTCAATTGATTCAACCTACACCTAATGTACAATCGCTGGTAGTAAAAACATGAATTTGATCATAATTTTCTGCTAACAGTTTTGCCTTTCGGCTATTTTTTAGCAAATTATTCAACCACAAGTAAAAAGTGCGATGAACATTAAAAATGAACCACAAACAATTCCACAAGTGGATGAAGAACTTCCGCCACAACAACCGCAACAATTAAATTTAGACAAATATTACGAAAATTCCAATGACCCGAAAAATGTAATTGCCAATTTGAAAAGAAATCCAGATATTCCAGATGTTAAACCACCACCACTACCTCTAAAACAAACTAATAATGATAATTAATATTTGGAAAAGAAACAAAACTTTTATAACAATTAATTTATTATTCTATAATGGAAATTAACACAAGAACAATGAAATAGTTAATAAATTAAATGAAGAATACATAGTGTGTTCATTGATTCAATGGATTTTCTGGCGATTTTTGCCATTCTTTAAACACTAATTGCTTGAGTTGCGACAATCTTAATGTTGGATTTTCAATTTTTAATTCGGCCAAACGTTTGTCTTCAAAAGCATTGTAAGCTGCTTTCATTCGCTTTTCCGGATGTTTGTCAGTAGCCGTCGATTGGGATCTAAAATGTAATGTTAAGCATTTCCTTTACATTATAATTTATACTGTTAAAATTACCCCAAAATTGAAATAGCTTCGTCTACATTTCTGGCTTCTTCACCATCAATTTGCAACCTATTGATATTCTCCTCTAATGGTGTATCTAAATGAGTTTCAACTTTCTTTTCCACCTTCGGAGCCGGTTTCACTTTAACAGCATCAATTTGAGCCCTTGTTATCTTTGGTGCAGCGCCAGTTTTAGCTGGTTTCACACTTTGCAGTTCTTGTTCAAGTAATGCCTTGTTTTCCGCCTTTTTTTGCAATTGTTGTTGTCTTTTACGATCTTGTTCTTCCTATAACGATTAATTAGTAATTCATGTACGACTAAAACTACGTTTTGCCTTACTTTTCTTTGCTGTTTTTTTACTATTTGTTTATCATCGTCACGCCAATAAGCATCTTCAACTTCTTTTTGTTTCTTTGCTGTTAACTCATCTTTAGCAGTCTTTTTGCGTTCACGTGCCGCTACTGCTTTACTATTTTCATTAGCGAACTTTTTAGGCATTTGTAATACGTAATAGTCTTCAATGGTATATTTTAAAAGGTTATTATGGGGGTAAAAACCGGAACAGGTGACAGAAAAGTGAAAACGTTTTATGCAAAATGCAACCCTAAAAATAACCCGTTCTATTTGTTTCACTTGAGATCAGTTAGTGTTATTTCGGATCAGTAACCGTAACCTCACTTATTTTTCGTAATATTATGAATTTACGATATGAATTATGTTAAAGAAAACTCTCTAAAATTGTTAAATAAATTTAATAGGAATATTAAAAGTGTTAATATGTCCAAAAAGGCAAAGGCCAAAACAACTAAAAGTGAAGTTAAGGAAAAAATAGCTCCAGTATGTTAGAACAGTAGTCTTTTAAGGTCGCTTTTATTTGTATATTTATTTTCTTAGAGAGTTAACGAACCCATTACGACAGATAAATCGAATAATATTCTTATTTCTATACTTGCAAAACCTGGAGCTAAACAAAACGCGATTACTGACATTACATCAGAAGGTATTGGAGTACAAATAAATGCACCCCCAACAGAAGGTGAAGCAAATGCGGAATTGCTTAAATACATCGCTTCAGTTGTTGGTGTACGAAAGGGGGACGTAGTCTTTGAAAGGGTATATTAAACTTCATAAAATATCTATATAAAGTTTTTGTAAGTATTCTTTTAAAGGGTTTCAAATCTCGAACGAAAACTATAAAAATACTTGGAAATTTAAATGTAGAAGACGTAACGAAGAGAATAAAAGACGAAATTAAGTGAATGATACATTTATTTATTATTAATATTTTTATCAATTGTTTATTAATATAATACATAAAACCATTTCCATAAAAATAATACGTCGTTTAATACTTTAAATTAAACTCAAACTAAAGCAGATTCTCCCAAACCATAAGGCACTTCAGATGCCGTTTGTAAGTAATAATCTCCATTAGATCTATTTTAAAAAGAATTTTTTTAGTATTAATACACTTTAAAATAAATTTCACTTACGTATTATCCGTTAAAAATCCTCCCATAAGTGACACTGCTTTGTCACTACAGCTTTCCTTATTTAAATCGCTGTATGAGTCACATTGTCTTGAAACAAACTGGCCATTGTTTAAAGAATCAGCGAAAAATTGATAAGCTCTACTATGGGCACAACTACCAACCAAATCAATACCACAGCCGGGCTGAGATGATCCACCATTTGGAAAATAGTCGGCATGTCCGATGGAACTTTTAAAGCCCAAAAAACCACCAGACGTATGAATGATGTGTACAAACTGAGAATCAGTTGTATCCACACGTCCATCTGTATTCGATACCGTAAACAATGGTGATGCCGGATCTAATCCAATAATTTGATCAATTTCACCATTTAAAGATGCACCAAGACTGCCACAAACATGAGCGCCCAAACTGTGTCCAATGCAATTCATTTGACTACGTTTAACATTATATAAAGTCGATAAACTGTCGGCAAATTGTGCGACAAATTCACCAATGTCATTAACAGCCCATGCGGCTGTTAAATAATTTTTATTTGCAATTTTTGACCAATCAACTACTATTACATTCACATCTGCATGGTTCAATAGAGCTGGTGTTACGATCACATTTAGAGAACTCTGGTAGTCGTTGTTCCATCCATGGATTAAAAATACGATGGGTTTTGATGAATCGAAATACGATGGGAATGATGCTGCATCATTTATTCCGACACCAACTGAATCGTTACCATTTCTTGTGCGTAAATAAAGTACCACATCTGATGAAGATGCTTTTGCTTCAACTTCTGAAGATAGCACGTCTTCCTGGACGACAGATCTGCGTTTTTCGTCGAAGTAGTACACATATCTATTTAATTCTACGTTGTCTTCTTCAGGAAAATAAGCCCTGTTAAGTTTCGTGCTAGTACGCACTAAATGGAAAAGTTAGAGAATAGTTTTTAAATAAAATTATTTAAAACTTACCTTCAGCAAATGCTGAAACTAATACAGCAATTAAAATAATTGTTACCTTCATGATTTTTCGTTTAATTCTTATTGAATTTTGAGAATTATTTTCAATATTTATATACCTTTTTCTTATCTACATATAAATTGATCCTGATCGTATCATGATTTATAAATTTATAAATGTCATGTAAATAACAGACCTGTTTAATACAGATTTTTTAATAAATATTATAAAAAAATTAATTACTTTCCACATTGATTCGTCATTTATCATTCATTTTCACGATAAGGCTATTTAGCAATATCGTACGATTTTGATAAATAATTATAAAGCAAGAATATAAAGTGTATTGTAAAATATATCCTTTACAATAATTCAAATGATTAAGATTAAGATCTTTAGCAAAATTATCCAATTCTAGTTCAATGATTCTGAATAGGATAAAAATAATAGGAGTTATTATTATTTTAATAAGAAAGTTGGATGAACTTTTGCAGGAAAACAGGAAAAAATTTAAAAAATACGACAAAATAACTAAGAATTTCATTTATTCATGTTATTCAACGTCCATAGGGAGATTTTGAGTTTGTTTTTAAATAATAATCCCCAAAATTGCTAAAAAATAGTACCATTCTACTAAAATATCGTGAAATAGTAGACGACTTACTGTTTTTCCGCAAAAAAATCTCCCATCAATGATTTATTTTCAAACAAACACAAATCAAAATCGTACGCCACGTACGAATCGCATAAACTACCTTCAAATTTACCATTTTTTATTGCTTCTGCATAATATATATACGCTCTTTGATGGGCACAATTACCATGGATGTCTGCACCACAACCAGGTTGGACTAAACCACCATTGGGGTAGAAATCAGCGTGTCCAATTGGTGAAATAAATCCTACTTTTCCACCAGAAGTGTGTATAACTTGTACAAATTTAGCATCAGATCGATCTAAACGTTTTTCAGTATTGGACATTGAATATAATGGTACTGCTGGATCTAATCCAATAATTTGATTGATTTCACTATTTAAATGGGAACCAATACTACCACAAATATGGGCGCCCAAACTGTGGCCAATGCAATTCAGTTGATTTCTTTCAATTTGGTATAATTTCGATAATTTATCTAGGAATTCGGCAATATATTTACCGATTTCTAGTACAGCTGAACTCGATGTAATATAATTAGAATTAGCTATGCTACTCCAATCAACGACAATAACATTGACTTGTGAACGAGTTGGTGAGTTTGCAAGAAAAGCTTCTGGTATTAGTTTATTGATAGGTGAAGTGTGATCTGCCTTCCAACCATGTATAACAAGAACAATGGATTTGGATGGATTGAAAGAACCACAACTTTTCTTCAACAATTGATCGGCTTCTGTATATTTGAAAACTAACGAAGAATTATTTGGTTTATGAAAATAATACGTAATATTGGCGGGATGAAGATTTGTTTCAAATATATTATCAATTAAAGAATCTATTTGAAATTTACCATCGTGTTCATATACCAAATAATCTGTTAAATAAAAGTTGCTGGAAGGTTTTTTAAGTTAAAAAACAATATCGTACCTTGTGCGAATGCTAATGGAATAATAAAATATAAAACTGGTAAAATGTTCATGTTTAATTAACTAAGAAATTATTTAAAGCATACCTATTTAAATATTAAATTTGGTGCAATTTGAATAACATTTTAAGTACATACTTTGTAGTTGAAAATATATCACGTTTACATGATAAAATATTAAATAATTTTAATCCAAGTTTGATAAAATTAAAAAACATCGGGTTTAAAATAAATAACTTTATTGTTCTCTTAAAAAAATACATCAAAGTATTAATATGAATTATTATAGTTCCTTTGATAAATATACATTTACTAGAGAAACCTTAACAATAAACACTTGTTATTGATTAAATTTTTATGGTTTTTTATAACAGACAACACAGATTATTATAATATACATATATGTATAATCTAAAAATAATCGCTACTTATTTGTGTAAACAACTTAAAACTTAATCCTTAGTGCTTTGTATAGTTTTTCTTATAATAACATAGCCTTTTTCTAATAGTTAACTTCAATAATTCTACTACAGTGTAATATTTAAAAATTTTGGTGTATTTTTGTATCGCAGGCGACCTTTTTTCTATATTGTACCTGCTAACACTTGTCCAAGCCCGTATTTGAATATTTTGAAACATTTTTTACGATTTGATTTAATGTCTCTTTCAATAATAAAATGAGTATATAATTTATGTATATGGTTTATATTTTATATCTGTGGTTAAAGACTAATTTATTTTATTAAATTATTAAAATATGCATTATTGAAAAAATCTCTATAAAACCCTACTAGAAATAATAAACATCATCCGCTATTTAATATCCGGTAAACCAAAATATAAAAGGTAAAAATTGTTAAATATTTTCGTACTATATTGTTGACAAAATGTTCAGTAATTTGATTAAAATAATTGTACTTATTTCGTGTAAGTAAATTAAATAACAATTACCTATATTTTAAAATTTTCATATACATATCTATTTTTAATTGGATTTATTGAATAACTATAGTTATTGGAGCCTGTTTTGGAGCCAATAAAAAAAGGTACGTTTCTATAGACACGTGCGATTGCAGTCTTCTTGAATGCAACTGTTGCACAGGTACATCTCTACCTTTTATGGAAGATCATTCAGGTAATTGTCGCAAAAATAATGCCACACATTGAAAAATCATTTCATTTATGTTCACTTTTTAGTCTGTTTAAATGTTAAAGGCATCCCAAATGAATTAACTTTGATAACGTCGCTACTTGTCGATGGAAATAATGTTTATTATACACACCAATTGGGTATTCAAAAAAATGATTCAATTATGATGATTTTCTTAACTGATTTGATTTTAAGATCCTAGTGCAGCAGCAGTTTGTCCACCACAATTACCTGGTATTTGTTGGGCAGTTAATCATGTTAATTTGTCAGAACATGAAGTTTGTTCTAAATTAACAGCTGTGTCTAGTTTAACTTTACTTAAATTTCCATGTGTTAAAATTACTCCAGCTGGTAAATTGGAAGTAAATAAAAACATTTATAATTAAAATAATGTTGTGACAAATAATTTGAATAAAATCCAAATCGCATAAAAGTAATTAAGATGATTTGTTTTTTACTTCTGAGGGTGTAAATTTCACAAGAATGGTAATAATATGCTGCTTTCAATTTCAATAATTATATATTAGAGGTGGAAAAGGCGAATCTCTTTATACAAAAATTGTACAAAAAATTATATTCGATATATTTTTAATCAAATTTTATAAGTAAATTGCCAGAAATCAATGTAAACATTATGTGTGATTAATATTTTTCCAAATTTTAACAAAACCGGTTGTAGGTAGGGCTTAAGACTACTTTATTGGAATATTTTAATTAACATTTTTTTAAGGAAATTTCCAAAAATCAGTGTAAAGGAAGGGTTTAGTTATATCGGGAACGTGGTTAAATAAATATATATATTGTACTTATTATAAAGAAATTACCGTCATTACCGGCGAACACCCAAAAAAAGTAACGCGCCGATGCGCCTACTTCAAGGGTGGCGTGAACCAAAATTTTTTTAATTGTTATTTGTTGATAATTATCAGATAAAGTCTAGTATATCCGAGGTTTTTCATGTTTTTCTAAATATGTACTCGTCTCGTAGTCTCGTACTATACATACTATAACTTGAAACTTGATATAATGGGCTAGTTGCATATTTTTTTTTATTTATTCGTTTATTTCATAAAGTTTCCCTGATTCTGAAAATGTACTTACTTTTTTTCAACGTACAACAGTTTTTCTTAAAAAAAAAATTTAAAGTCGCATTTTGACGTTTCCCGATTTTAAAGAATTTAATTACGTCACTAAGTGTGACTGTTGTTGTCAAATGTTTGACTGTTGATTGGCTGCTGTAGTCGAATGTATTGATGCCAACACACTGATTGGCTGTTGTAGTCGATTTTGATGGCGGTGAAAAACAGTACGTTTGAAATGAAAATGGTTTTTTAACTTTTAATAACAAATTAAGGAAAAAAGATAAAAATCTGAAAAAAATATTTTAAGGATTTTTTAACATGGTCTATCCATCTCTGAAGTCAAATTTCAAATCCCTCGCTCATGCAACTACCCCATTCGACTTTTTTACAGTTTACTGCAAAATTTCCCTAATATAATTTTTTAAATGAAGGTAGTGAATATTATCCATTTTATAAATAAATCAGATAAATGTGTAAAAATTAACATATTTACGTTAATTATATAATATATTCGACAATAATTGTTTATTGTTTATGGCAAAAAACAATGTTAAGTTTAAATTTGTTTGATAAACATTGTTATTATTTGGAAATTTTATAAAAATGGAAACTTTCATTTAAGAAATTTAATTAAAATCAATTTACTTAGAAAATTTTCTAACGAACATTTTGTGTATTTAAATTTTGATAATTAAAAGGCTTTAAATCTAGTTAAAATTATACAAATAAAAAGAGAAAGAGTAAATTTCATACTATAAATCATTCTTCTATAGTGACAGATTCTGAACAAATCATACATATTTCATAAACTATTCAAG
>SSSI01009895.1:0-46590 GCA_004796505.1 Oryzaephilus surinamensis
CGAATAAAGCTTTAAAGCTACTAAAATATCGATTTACAGATTACATTAAAAGCACAACTTTTCCCAGCAGTAAATTAGAATCATCTGCATGTATTTCGCTTGTCAACAGAAAGAGGTCGGTTAAAAGCAGAAATAGATTTTCTTGAAAATCTTAAAATTAAACACATTTACATAAATTCAAAAAAATTCAAGCCATGTATTGTAAACATACGAGTAAGCAGATACTTTATTTACAATAAATTGAAATTCATATTACAATTTAGTGTGTGTTACTTGTATGAAAGTCCCGAAACACAATTGATTAAACTTTTCAATACGAATGAAATGAAAATTCCATAGAAAAACATTTCCAAATTGAAACAGTTCAAAATGTATGATACAAAAAAAATTGAATTGATATTTATTTTGTTGTAGAATTTTTTTTAAACTGAATTAAGCTATTTATAATTTCCAAGCGATTTCATTTTTTCGGTTTAATACACACGATTCAGATTCATTGTATACTTTTTTTGTATCTATATTGTTATATTGATTTCGATTAGATGATAGTGAAATACCTTTGATGAAAAGATGTGCAGGTATTTAAATTTTGTTATATTACAAATTAATTATGTAATGCTTAACAAAAATAATATCGGTGGAAAATTGAATGTGAAAATGCGGTACACTAATGAATAAACATTCGTATATTTTTATTATACAGTCAAATAAACTACTACCTTGACATTTCAATGCAGTTTTCATCAAAGCACAACTCAGCTTTTCATAGTAAAAGCCTAAAGCTCGTTTGATCTTAAAATCATATGATGCAGTCAAACAAATAAAAGCACGTTCTCCGATGATTTGTTGCTTAATAGACTGTGTATATTATATGCATCGCCCCTTTTACATTAATATTACAGAAAACAGAAACTAATTTTGCTAAATAATCAAAGTATTTAGAAGAGGGTGATATTTTTTTATATTTTTCTTATCATATTATTATACGGAAAATATAAATAACGTCAAAATTATCAAAATATGTAAAAAAAAACTTCGATACAGATAGTTTTAACGATAACAACAAATTATAGCTGATAGTTCTATTAAAAAAAATTGAGAACCGTAACTAATAGCTATTCATTAAAAAAAGATTCACAAAATAACCCCTATATATACATGTATATGTTATAGTATAGTTATGGACGTGAACCGTAGTAGTATAGAGGCATTTTTCTCTCTATGGCAATTCTCGACTATCCGTCATCAGAATATTTTTTATCTCCTGTCAACCTAAACATAAAACACTGGAAGATAAAGTGGAGTAGTTTCCTCTAGAGAGCATCTACTGGTTGGTTTTTGAACACTGATATAAAGGGAATGGATACCCCAATGCCCATTTTATTTACTATATTTATACACTATAAGTACCAACAATGACCGATACATATAAAACTTTTGGAAAAAATGTTTTTTGTTTACAATTTTATGAGAGTTGTTAATTATGTGTTAATTTACATATACTCGTACGACAAAAGTAGGATTCATATTATAAAAAAAATTCCAACATCAAAAAGTGAACTTTTAATGGTGAACTGTCGGATATATACTGAATGTTCAAGCATATTCTAATTACTTGAGAATGTAATTGATTTGGGTACCATCTCCAGGGAACACGATGGATCGGTCTCTAGAGAACGAATGGCATCGTTGTAGAAGCACTATCATATTTATTTAGCACTCACTTTAGATGATGACTTACATTATACACGAAATAGCACACAATTTATCAGTATACATATATATAAATAAAATTAATTTATTAAAATAGGAAAAAATATATTGATAGATAGATATATATAGAAAAGAAAACAATCAATTGTATCCAAATTGATCGTGACCACAAAACTAACTCCCCCAAAACCTAAATGTCACGGCTTCAAACCACACATATAGGGAAGACTATTATTACTATCATCCCCATTTTAATTCACCAATTCACCCTACATTTGGTACACCGTCCAAAAGCAAACCCCAATTATATATCGAGATATATTTCAATTTCTTAATTAACAGTACTAATTTAATTATAAATTCATTTTAACTCTCTTTTGCACCTGATCACATTTTTAGAAAATAATTATAAAAAAAGTAACATTACGCAGAAGGTGGAAAAAAAATATATGGAATTTTTAATTTATTGAAATTTCCGTTATAATTTAGAATGCCTATTTTTAAAATCTCGTCTGAATCATATGTATGTACATATGTACATGGATTTGGAAAAATTGTGATACTTTTAGTAGTTTTAGTTATAAACATTAAACTGACAAAGAATTTTTTATTCTTCTGCTCATTATCCTACATCAGCAGAAAATGTAATTATTATTTTAAACATTAAAGACCATAAGTCCTAATCCTAATACTTGCATATACATACATATTTAGTTTTATCTTCAAAAAATACTGTTTTAACACTTTATGCAACAAACTTCTAACAAATTTTAATTAATGAACTTTTTCATAAGCTTTGTTTCAACCAACACCTACGAACGCCTTCATGAACGACAGGATTATGCGCTTTTACGTAGAAAATCTATACAAAATATTATTTATAAAATTAATTAAGCACTAGGTAGTAGGTACTTTAAAAACAATAATACAATACCTAATAAAAAACTGTATTACGAAAGACTTCCTTTGATGTATGGAAATGTTTAATTTATTAATACTTAAAAGTAAAAATATGTAATAATTATTAAAAGTTCCTAGAAATTATAAAATTGATTCCATAACTGTAAATACATAAATCATACATACGAGTACATTTGTAAAAAATGAAACAAAGGTGAATGGAGTATTAATTAAATAAAAACTATAAAAGTTTCACCTTTATTCTTAAATGAATAAAAATCATAAAAACCAACATTAAATTTTAATTCAAAATTCCTGCATTTTTAATAAAAATACAGATACAGGTGAAAAAACTACTATCTCGATTTGTTTACAAAAAAACCCATATGTATATAAATTAAGTAGTTTCGTTTGACAGAGATTTGATTTAAATTAGACAGGAATATTGTTGAGATGTAAGGGTTGATGTGTAGTGCATAATAAATTATAGTAGAATAAACATTACCCTTGTTGCGATGGAATCGTTTCAGTTGTAAGCAGGAGTAGTTTTGAGTTGAGAGTAAGTTGTAAACTCTCATAACACGCACATGTTACCACTATTAGTGGCAATTAGTAATCAGTGACAACTTTAGCGCGTGCCTTCGCTTAAAGTCTTACTTATACAACTATAGAATACTGAGTAATAATTGTTGTAGTAGGTATAGTTTTTATATTTTGTTTGAAAAAAAAACAAATATTTTATAATGTGAAAAAATAATTCATTGTAATCGAAAAAGTTGCAGTAACTCATATTCAATTTCAATTGCCTTTTTTAAACCAATAAATGTACAAATTTTAAATTTGTAGTTTTATTTATAGAAAAAATAAAAGACTATAAATGATAATGTATATGTATATGCATAATGCATATATTATATAGGAGTATTATATTATATATTATATATTATATAGGAGTATTATATTATATATTATACATATATTATATAGCTATTAATACTATATATAAATAAAGGTTGTCTATACAAACAGCAGAGTTAACACACGAGTACTCCATTTTATGTGGTATAATTTTGTTTTACATTTTCATTATTTATAAATTTTAAAATATGTACAACTGTTTTTTGGAAATAAATGTGTTACAACACATTGTCGTTACCGTTTGATGGCTCAATCATATTGAAAACATCAAGACCCTAAATAATGTATATAACCATAGAATGTGAAGTGCTTAAATGCAGATGTAAAGAGAAATCTTGTAAACCGCTAATGTCTGTTCGAGTGGTACGATCGCTTCCATCATCTTTCACCGAATTTAAATGCTTTAGATCAGATTATGAGATGATACTAGGGGAATTTCTATTGTAATACACTAAATCCCATTTTATACACATGAGATAATGTAATACTTCATGTTTTTATTTTTTTCTAACACATTTTTTATTAAATACAAATAAGTATACAGGTATTACAAAATAAAAATTTAACTCAAATACTAAAATGTTTTTCACGCTCGACAAACCGGAAAATTCACTATAATTTGCTTAATTAATTATAATGATAATTGCATTAAATGTTGCTGAGAAATAGATTTGCTAAACTGAATTTCAAAAACAAGCGAATAATAATAAAAAGCAGATTTTTATATAGAATAATGGTTTGAATTTAAAGTTAAATATGTTAAGACATGTCGTAAATAAGATTCGTAAGGGAAACCCCCCCTGTTTTTACGAGGAAAATATAAAATAATAGCAGTTTTTTTTTCGGTATTTTCTTTTTAAAAAAAATATATGAACATAAGTATACATTTTACTGAGAATGTATTCGTCTCGTATCATTTATTTTATGAAATTGCTTTTAAAAAATGACTTTCTGAAATTTTATAACTTTTATAAATATATTAGAAAACATATACATATGTATTATGTATGTTATGTACAAACAAAAATTATATGATATATTCAATTACGTTTCGAATTACGTACATACAAAATGACTAACATTGTAATTGAGATATTGTGGAAAATGATGCATTTAATTTTTATTACTGTTTGTGGAAGGGTTGAGTAAATTTTTTCCAAATATACATAGAAAGGTCTTCGATAAGGGGGTAAGATATAATTCGAAGGTGAAGATGGAAATTCAAAGTAGCATTTGGTTAATTTTGGTTTGATATATGACCCTTCTGATATAATATAATTAGGAGAAGCTTTGGATATACCCTTATCTATTTGAATAGTAGTGTAGGGGCGGCAAAAACCGTATTAGTTACCCTTTTGTCGGCTCATATTACAGTAGAGATTTGCGATACCACATATACATACTGCATTACTATTCCAATTTCAATTATTTCATTTGTATATAACAAACACCTGTACATTTTGTTGTATTTTACGGTTTTTTTTAAATGGTATTCCAACTATAATTGTACGGGAGAATTTGAACAAAAATAGAGGAAAAAATCCAGAAAAGATTACATATGTAAATAAGATTAAGGGGTATGGAGACGAGTTGAGGCATTCTACGAATCGAAAATGTAATACTGGCTTTCTGTTATCAGTGTTAGACCACCCCAAATTCAAAAGTGAGAACAAAGCAATAAGGGTCTCCACCCTTGCAAATCACTAAGTTCGATAACATCATTATATATCCGCCACAAAACCGTACCTATACATTTCATTAGATTTCTTTGATTTTATACTATTCAAGGGTGAATAGTGGCACCCTTTCAACATATATATAAAAAACATTTATAGGCAAATTTGCTATAAGCAGAAATTTGACAATATCAAAGATCGATAATTGGACAATTTTAAAGTGGTGCAGAAAAATGAATAAAAAATTTATATAAAAGCGAATGTTGATGTACTATATTGTGGCTTTTATGACTTATTTATGCAAATTTTCCAACTGGCGTTCACCGATAAAGTATTAGGAACGAAAACTGTCTCGTTTCTAAGTAATTATACTACTTCTCCTGTTGACGCAATCTAATTAATATAGGTATTTATCTTAGAAATTAAGACGGCTGGCTTAGTATAGCAAATACCGGCGAGTTTTGGTGATTAATTATATCGTTCATCCCATAACTCTCTCTGTATATTTCACTTGGTAAATTTTACCCTGCCTTTATTCTATTGTAGGTATTGTATATTGTTTACGACAGATTGTAATCATTACATTAATTAGCTCTATTACAATGTACATATTATATAACAACATATAGGTATATACATATACTAATATTACCATTTTGTATAACGGGAAAAGAATTGACAATTTTTGGAATGTTTTTTATTATAATTAATATACATATTCATTTCTAAAATGTAAATGTAATTTTCAATTGTCCAAACTGTAATAAATATACAATTCGATGTGGTGTGTATGTGTGTGTGTGTTATGTAATCAGTTGAGAATATAAATGACCATTGCCCAAGGAATTTCAACTATTTGCTTAATTAAATTTACGCTATAAATGTTACAGGAACTTTCATCGTTATACACATCCCTAACAGTATTCTAGAACCGTGAAGTTAGTACTATAATAACTCTATCGTTATCACGATTCAAACATGTTTTATATGTTAAAAATTATTTTACACGTATATATGTATGTATACACAACAATAAACCATATACAATAATGAAAAATATGGTCAAATAGTAAACTTTTTTCAAAAAAAATTGATATACTATTTTTTGGTTCATGAATAAATGCATAAACACAAACTCTGTTAAAGTGAAATAAAAAAATTTATGATAATATGATTGCGGTATATGTTTTGTAAATGAAACATTTTCTTTGGATATTTTTCGGATAAAATAGCAATTTACATAATTTTATTGTAAGAGAAAAATCACCATCCCCATTTTAGTGGCAACACAAAAAATCAAAATGTAATACGGCAATAAGCAAAAAAGATAAAATGTATTGGTGCTAATGAAAATTTTTAACTATGGCATAAGTCCAGTAAATTTTATTTTTTCCAAAACGTGCAATATGCGAACATTTGCAACATTGTTAAACAAAGATGTGTTTGAATTACAAATGGCCATAAAATGTCATCGTAAAATTTACCATACATGTGAAAGGAAAAAATAATTTCGCAACATTAAGTCTCTTTACTCAATGTCCATAACTATAAATCTATCATTCATAATAAGCACAATAAATACTTTTATTAAATTTATTGTTTTACTATTGAAAAAAAATCTAAATTGAATTTTATATGTACGGAATTTTTATAACCGGCATATACATTTATAAAATGATATTAATTTATATATAAAAAATAAAAACAAGTTTTTTATTAAAATTAACATTAAAAATACGTACACGGACTTGAGACATTTTGAATATGTTCAAGATTATGCATGTAATCTAAAAAATATCAACGTTACATATGGTAACAACTCAAGAATATACGTGACAAGACTCGAAATTGTTCAAGTCGGTTTTGTGTTCCTAGATAATAAATTTTATTTTCTCTCTCTCTATAATAAAAGACAATTGTCTCGAATGTTGACCCTTCATGGGTTTGACCAAACAAAACCATTATTTCAATTAGTGTAGAAAATAATAATAATTGTCTTTAACACATGTAACATTTTTTTTTAAGATACGTTTTATTGTTTCACTATTGTTTCAATGTAACATACACATATATGTTTGTACATAAAAGTTGATTCAATTTTGTTGTTGAAAATTCAATATTGAATAAATCTAAAAAGCAGTAGCATATGTTACTGCACCCATCATCATGCACAACATCAAGATTTATTAAAATATTTTCACATAAACCGTACAATGTGTCACAGAATATAAAACGATAATAGTTTTAAAAAAGGAAACAACAAAACACGCAGATTCCGTAACAATTTTCTTAAATGCAATTAATTAATTAATGATTACTGTGTTGAAGTGCGCTATTGATATATAATTTAGTGTAAAGATGTAAGTTAAACAGTAGAAATTACATTTTCAACCACTTGTTTACAAACTCCTTGAAATTTGACTTAACACACCATTGTTTAAACTTAACAACTAACTTGTAGTTTAGTGTATTATATTCTCAACTTAATAGTTGTAACAAAATGTA
The DNA here is from genome assembly GCA_004796505.1 of Oryzaephilus surinamensis. Classification (NCBI taxonomy): domain Eukaryota; kingdom Metazoa; phylum Arthropoda; class Insecta; order Coleoptera; family Silvanidae; genus Oryzaephilus; species Oryzaephilus surinamensis. Next base: position 7,713 of record SSSI01009895.1, read on the forward strand.
TTACATTCAAGTCAAAATATTGACATATTTTTAGAAAAATCTAATAAATTATTAAACATGAACATATGTTAATGTTTTGACGGAAACATTTCAATATATAGGAAATGTACCGTAGGGTGTAATATACATATGAATGTAAAACAAACCGTGAGAATTAGGAAGTTAAAATCTGCCATCAAAATATGAAACATATCTGTTAAACAGTGTTTATAACCATTTTGCATATGAACGAACCCCTTGCGTGGGAACACCGATATAAGGAAATGATCTAGACATTCGTTTAAAGGCCTTTACCGTTTCCGGGATTCCCTTAAAATCCCAGACAGACGTTTTCGACTAATAAGAATTTCAATTATTCTAATAATTTTAACATTTTCCGCATCATTACACTGGAAATATAGGGTAAAATATTATGCGACAAATCACTACATAAAAAATAATAAAATATTATTTTTACGGTAAATTTTTTTGTTATAATGTGTTTTTTTGTGGAAATAAGTAAAAATTGTAATTCCAGCACGTGTTTTTGAAAAGTGGTAAAGGGAAACAGTTGAAATAGTCTTTCCGGGAAGGAAGCGTGAACTATATGTCGAAGGGCATACAGGGTAGCATACGAAATGCACCCTGCTTGAAATACACTTGAGCAACATTACTCAAGAATACCTATAAAGATATAAGTATGCGGTTTATAAGATTGATACTATTCGTATTTCCTTTCATTCACGAATTATACTTCTCATATAATTATATTACATTGTATATAGAAATGAAATGTTAGCAATTATTTGGCATAGCGAGGAATGAAATATATTTTTGGGGTGATAAAAAAAAGGTAATTTAAAAGTAAGAAAACGCTGGTTAATTGATTAATTTCCACTGAGTTTGTGCTTATATATTTTTCTTGTCTCTTCTTTTTTCATATAATGATTTGCATACTAATAGAAAAATGGAAAACTGTATATATGTATATATAGCAATTAAAATGGAAATTACTGGTTAAAAATACAAATACACAAAAATACAGAACAAAAATAATAATTTTTCTTTTATGACTTTATAACTGATATTTAAGAAAATTAATTTTTATTTTGTAATTATAATTAAGACAATTTTTTTGCAGCCGCAATAAAAAAAAACTAAGAAGGGATAATTTGAAATTTATGTTGTTTTCAACTATTTTTAAATTCTTACTTTCTGTCTACACAACCCCTAAGTCATTTGTCATGACAAAAAAAAACACACAGTGTTTTTCTCGTTGTTTTCAGTATCCAGATGGTGAATGTTTTACTTTTGTGTTAATTCGAAAAAAAAAATTTAACAGTAGGTACGTACATATAAAAAATTTTTATCTATTTTAATATTACTAAGATATTGGACAATTCTTATTCCTTCCTCAAATGATACTACGTTATTTGTCTTGAGTTGTCAATTTGTTAGTATTCGGAAATGTTATTTTTTAGTTTGTTCAATTTAATTTGGAAAATGGACTAGCAAGTGATGCTAGTCACACACACATTCACACACATAAAAAAACCTTATACTATTTTAGACAACAACGTGACAACCAGTTCATCTAAAAGCTTTCCCTTCAATTTTGAAAAAAGCCTATTTTCTTTGATTATTTATTTATTCTTATATCACGCAAACATTTACACCATCATATATACAAATGAATTTATTTTTTAGCCATTTAAATGCCGTAACACTTGAACAGAATGAATAAAATACAGATAAAAACGGTGTTGAGTAGACTCAAAATATGACTAAAGTGATATTTTGATGATAGAACCTAATCAGATTGTTCGAGTTAATCGTATGGAAATTAAATATCTAAGTAATATCCGACCGACTGAAATGGAAGAGACCAGATAAAAATATCAACCATTGCATTTGTATTTCACATTACATTCATACTTCTATTTTATATATAATATATACATATATATATTCATGTTAAATTTTTCTTACCACTAAACATGATTGACAGTTTGATTTATTCGATTAAATTTTATTCTGTCAATCCCAATTTGGAAATTTATGTATATCACATCAGTTTCACAGCTTCATATTTATTACGTAATATCAATATCTATAAAAAGAAAGTAAAGAAACATATTTGAGCTATGTTTTTTTTTAATTTAGTGAAATTTTTTAATGTCGATTTGAGTATAACGTAGATTGCAATGCCGTCATTTATGTGACTGTCATTTATGAGATTTATGACTAAATGTGTGGTCAGCTTGTCTGGAAGTTAATGTTTGAGGGTGACAACCGCACACAAAAATTTTCTACCACTATATAAGTGCATCATACATGTTACTTCCCCTAAAAACTAAAAGAATTGCTTTTTATATATCTATACATCGTCTACAAGAGAAAGTTTATAAGCGTTTTATCAAATGATCCTGATAAAAGAAATTGCTCTCCCCACAAAGATAATTTTTCCAAAAATATTTATAATAAACTCTTAGCTTCACAAAAACACAACAACAAAAATGAACACTAATAGAGTAATAGAATTTTCTTCAATTTTTGACCACAAAGTGCTTTTGACGTATAAAATATGATATTTTTAGTGTTTTTGTCAGAATTTATTAAATATTATAAATCGATCAGATATGATTTTGCAAAAAAAAACAAAATTCTAAAACAAATATGGACCTAATCCATTTGCACATTTTTCTCTATGTATATGTATTATACATATATAAAAGAGTGGACATTTGCTTAACATGCAATGTGAAGTGAATTCAAGTTAAAGTGGGGACAAAAATTTATAGGGTAATATTTCATAGATGTACGCAAATAAATCAGATTGGTGAATTAATAACGGCTGGTACGTTTTAGTCAGTTTAAGACCTATATAAGCTTTAACATCCGTGTTCGACAAAATCGTACCTATTCAAATGTTTAATCATAGGAGATTAAACTGTTACATTGATATTAACTGAAATCCACCTAACCACCCATTTAGTAACTATTTAAGAACAAAACTCACTATATATAGTTTTATTTTTCTCCTCGGTGTTTTTTTTCTGTGTGCGTAGAAGGGAAAAAATTAATCAGACGGGTTGTTATAATAAAATAAAGTAACCCATCTGGGACACGAGGCGATGATAAACCAGACAATTGTTGACCGCGGAATGAAGAGTTTTTGGGGGCTGATGATGATGCCTGTGACACAGAGCATTATGAACGTACAAGAGGGTGATGTGGGTTTGAACTGATGACTAGAACCCACAACGACACCACCAATTACATTAGTACTGCCAATTCAACATCATCATCACTCAAAGTTACCAATTTCTTTCTTTTTATCCAATTTCACACCGTATTTATCAATAAAATTTTATATAATTAACAAATATATTGTTTTATTTTTGTTTTATGCACAACATATAAATTATTATTTATAGTAAAGACAAAATATATAATAATTTATTTCTTTGTTATCCATTGCACTTAGTGCTAATCTATTTAGTTCACAAGAAGCGGGAGTCTTTCTTCTGTCACATTTATTACTACACAAAACATTAACCAGAACAACATATTAGTGTTCTTTTATTAGTTTTGTAAACTAAAATTATGAATATTATCGCACGTATATAACTATATACACAATATTATTAAAGAGAGAAAGAAATCATCATTTTTATCTATATTTGAAGACGAGAATTTTACGTTTATATCTTTTAAAGCGATCATTTTTTACGAGTTTAGTAGGATTTGGTTAAAACTTACATATGGCATTCAAGTAAATCCATTCGCAAAAAAATCCCTAAAATGACCGCAGGCCCTTTACAGATATCACAAAGAGAAAAAATATGTTAATATCATTCTTAAAAGTGACTGCGGTTGAAAAAGTGCCAAAATATGTATTCAATATTGAAATTTATAAATATTTATGTGTACATATATTTATAGAAATTTTTTTATAAACGCCGTACGTGACGTCCCAGTTGGTTAAATGATTTCAAGGGTTGCAATCAAATCAGATGACATCGAGTAGAAGATGTAGTGAAGAGGAAGAGGGATGATGTTTGGCTCACGGGAGGTGGTATTTGTGGCGGGTGATGTTGTAATTACATGTGGGCAACCAAGGTTACTTAATTTCTCCTATCCCTAAGGGACAGACGCTGATTGAATGGCAGAATGTAACTCCCACCCTCTCAGGGAACCCCCTACATTATAGCTCATTCGCGTATCGGCTTCATGTGTTATCAAGAGACTTCAGTTCTTCAGCTTCCCAAAAAAACAAGCCGAACATTTTTTCGGAAATTAGTTATTATTATATTGAAAAAATAAACAAAACACTATGATACTCGAATTACTAATAAATAAGTCAAAAAAAATGATTAAATGTACGATATGGGTGTTGGTCGCTGGTATAGGGTTGTGATTGTGTATTATGTATATTTCCTTTTATGTAACGTATATATGCAGCAGGTGTTCGTTTTTGTATAATTAAACAGTGACGTCAGATTTTAATAATCATAGAATACTCATTGTGAATTGCACAATGGTCAATGGTTGAAGTGAATATTTAGGGGGAGGGTTAATATTAAAATCAAATTTCAAATAATAGAAAAAAACGTATAAATGTACATGGCATCCTTTAAAAGTTTGCAACGATTGTTTTTTTTTTTTGGTAAAATATTTAGAAATTTTTATCATGATGAAAATCAAAATAGGGAAACCGCATTATATATAAAAAAAGGGGGTGTATATACACATACGTCTATACTATATGGTTTAATAGAGATTTACCATTAGATATTTCATATGCGGCTCATTGTTATAGATGATATCGTCATTCCCTTCTCTTCTATATACTCCTTTTTCCCATTGCTTTCATCATAATGTATACGTAAAAAGTCAATGACGGTACTACTACTATTACTCGTATAAAACCAACCACCGCAATATCACGAACTTTACAAACCTATTAAATTTCACCCAATTAGTAACCAAATTGAACAACTGTCAATGTCGTCGTCAACATCAACGTATTCAAATTACCAATTTAATTAAACATCCTTTATTTTATTATTATGTTAAATAAACACAGTACCAAAAAACGAAAATTATTATATCAAATATTCGTAAGAAATATGAAACTTTCAATTTAAAACGAATTTTCTTTACATGTTTTGAATATATGCTTAAAAATAAAGCAGATTTCACACTTTTCCATTCAAACATCGAAATTTAATAATATTATAGTATAATTCTTTTTTTATTAAAAAAGTACATGAGCTTTATTTGTGTACGCGATTTGAATTGTCGTCGTTTTTTTTTTTGAATTTTATCTTGAAAACAAGTTACAAGTAAGAAACCATTACATTCACGTAGCTGTAAAGTAATCTGAAACTATCTTTAGAAATAACACCACTTGCGATTTTCCTTTCTATATGAAATTGCATTCAAAAATTTTCACATATGTTATTCGTGTGCTGAATATTATATAAGTTTTGAACGTATAAGCCCTTCTAAACTTTAAAGCACTCTATTCAATGAACCGAAAATATTGTAAGATGGTTTGTCAGCTATATGTTCGTCAATCATATCCCTCTGGTATATAAAACTAAATTCGATCAAATAAAAAATCCAATAAAGTGAAAATTATATAAAATAATAAAATTTATATGTATAGTTTTTCTTTCCATAAATAATCGAAATGTTTTATGGAAGGGAAAAGCACTTGTGATTATGGTATAATTGTTATTGTCATTAGTTTCTATGACCAATGAGACCCACTTAACGTTGACAGATGCCCATCTGAGCCCCAAAAACGGACAATCACTAAATTAAACCTGCATATACTCGTATATATTTATAGATCAAAAATATCATTATTTTAACATTCTTTTTATAAAAATTGTGATACAACAAAGTATTATTGAAAGAAAAAACGAAAGTGATAGCATACTATTTAAAACAGGGGTCAAATGTTAACGATAAGCAGAAAAGACGATAAAACTTACAGATAAATAAATTTTTTTATGTTTTCGTACAATTGAACTAATTTCCAAATGATGTGACGTGTTCGGAATTTATATGAACAAAAAAAAACATATGCATATGTACATTGTATTTAGAAACGGCTGGAAAGTTTTTGGAATATATATATTAAGTACACATATACATATATATACAAAATATCGAGTATCGATGATAAATATCACAAGCGTCTGGTAAATCCGTATATGATACGTTTCAGTATTAAAAGGGAACGGTCTTTGTTAAGTGTGTGCAGAAAATATGCCTAACCACAGTATAACAGCTAACTGCAAATAAACCGTGGAAAGTATTTCAAAAGGGCTTTGGAGTAAACTTAATCAAATTTCAAGCTCTATTGACGTATTAGTCGAGATTTTCAGATAATCCATCCAGCTTTAGATGTATATTATAAGAGCTCTTTTATAAACCCACTGTCTAGGACTGATTATATTGAATCGAGGATAATTTTCTCTCTAATTAATTCCTTTTACAACAAACAAATTTTTAAATGATTTTTTTGTTTAATAACTTTTTTCGTAATATGTCGTGTTTGAAAAAAAATTATTTATTTTTGCTGCCCATTCCATTCTTATAATATTCCCAATTAGAAGCATCCATGTCGGGCTCCCAATGAAGTATTGTTTCCTCAGTGCCAGCCCTGATGGAACTTCCAACAACACAAAAGAACAGATAAGCTGGAACTGAGAGACTTTCCTTCCTTATTTTCTATAGAAGAAAGGACCGCAGATCATATTCGCACAGAATGCAAAATTAACTAACGTTCTGTGTATACACTGTACATTCCCGCGCGTTTTAAACCATCCACCCACTAACAACAAACACCACCCCACAACCCCCACACCCCCATTTTATAACTACAACCACTTCTGTTCAGCTTCATTTTAATTCATTTTGTCTCTCTGCACCGGATTTAATGCTCGGTTTAGTTTTCATTCATTACCGATAAGATTACTTTGAAACATAAATAACTTGAATAAAAATCTGTTTCTTAATTTTAATTATGCGTATAAATTTTTACAAATTTTCAAATTTATAGGAATACAAATTATTCTTTTTTTGAAACGAAATATGAGAAATGTTTTTCACACCTAGACGAATCGACACCCTGCTTTTTTTTGTACGTTTTTCAGACTAAGGGCTACTCAATATGTGGGTTAACCATATAAGGGTAGCCATAAATTAGAAACGTGATACTTTTTTCTGTTTATACATACTATATAGTTTCTCTTGCGCTAGCACTTCATATGCATTTCAATAACTTTATAGACATATACATATATATTATGTAATATATATATATATATAGTATAACGGATTGGGAAAATAGGGCTAATTAAATTTTTGTTAGTCCGTAAACGAATTTTAGGGAATATTATTGTTTTTTTGAATGGATTTCAAATTATGTACCACATTTATAGAAATATAAAATGTAGTTTATTTAAATAAAGTCAATCACCCCGAAATGACCGAAATTTAATATTTAGGATAAGGGTATTTTTAAGCCCCATATTTTTTTTCTATTAATTGTATATTAATAGATATAAATAGATTTATAGTGGAATATTTAATCTCAAAAATCTTTCATTTAAATGTATCTTTTTTTTATTAGTTACACCCTTAAATATGTTTCATTTGCCCTGCTTATTTTAGAACCGTGACAGTCAATCTGGTCACCGTTTTTAATCCCTTGCAATTTTCATACGCTATCACGCCACCGATCAAGACAGGAGCTTACATATATCAGAGACTTACGATATAATATTATACATTTAAAATGATGCCAGACTGTCGATAATTATATATATAAGAGAAAATAACTAATATTGTGCTTTTAATTACAAACGCAAAATTTGATAAAAACATTAAAATTAGTGCCAAAACAGTCATTAAACGCTCATTGGTTCAAACGAACCAACATTTGAACTTACATTGGAAACAATTTTATATGGGTTCATGTCCTGTTTTCCTAGGAACTATGTTAAATCAACAAAATTACTTTCTTATAAAATATCCACTGTACTATATGGCAAAAGAGTTAAAGATAGTCAGAGCGTTTTCAGAAGATTATGAACACATTAATTGAATTATCTTCGAGTGACCGGTTGGCGTATACATATTTATTTAGTGGCTGGTGACGAGTTAGCAATTAGCATGTCGAATACTCTTTAAATTTGTAGAGAATTATAAAGTGACGAGATGGCGTGTGTCCATTAGAACAAAGTTAAATTACTAAATATTATCCGTCTCTTGTATTTATGAAAACTGATAAATGCAACTATGCACTGGCACTACGTACTTTCGTACTTATACTCATAAAGTAGTTATAGTACCTGTTTTCTTAATTTAAAAAAAAATTTTTACGACATAGCAAACCATAAAAATTAAATAGGGGGCATATGTCAATCGGTTTCTATATGTTAAACCATAAATATCTTCAACAAAACATTTGACAACTCAAAATTTACTTCTCCCAAAATATATTATGACAAGTAAAACGATTTTATATCTCTAACTATTTTTGTTTTGGTTTTATTTTTGTTCTATTTAATTAATGACGTATAGTAAATTTTTATTATAATATATTTTTTTTTATAAAATATTAATCTCATTACATGGAGTGGTTGCATAAAAGCATAAAAGGGATCATTTCCTTGTCATCATCCCTAAAGCGACACAAACGTGGTATCACGTGGCTCATTAATTACCTTAACTAATCAGTATCCCAGTCTAATTTACACTGTCTTATGCCATCCTAGTATACAAGGGCCCTCTTCAACATCTAAACTTAACTAAAATTTGATATTTATAATTAATGAGGGTGAAATTTTACAAAATACTAATGATATCAATGTAAAAACAATGTTCTTTTATTTAATATTATAAAAATAAATAAGAAAAAAGAAAATGTCATAATATGTATATATGTATAAAATAATGAAAAGACCAAACAAAACAATAGAAATGTAAAAGTATTGTATCATTACATATGTGTTCCTCTTTTGAATAAACTTGTATAATCTGATTGAAGTTTTGAATTTGCTTTTAGTTTAAAATAACACTTCGGACTATACTGTACCATTATAATATCTCTTCTGTTTGTTGTTCTCTCAACTCTTGTATTCGAATACGGAATACTTTGCATCTGAACAATACATTTATATGTTTTACGATCTTTGGGATCTAGACTACTCTTGTGTAGTATAGAATATGTTCAAAGTATGTATAGGTATACGTTATGGAAGAATGGTTGTGTTCCAACTTCACCATTTAAACTGTATATACAATACACAAACACATAAAATTTAAATAAAAACTTGTGCAAAATATTTCTTGAAAAAGTTGTACAATAAAAATTGATTTCTATGTATTTTTAACTACAATAATCAAAATCACGCCCAGTTTCCTTAATACATTATATAATTAAACAATAGCATCTTCTGTGTATTTCCTTTTACCCAAATGGTAATGGTAAAGTTTGTACAGGTGTAAATTATTGGTACACGGTTTTCTGCAGAGTTATACGAATGTTCCTATATATATGTATATACAGAAGATAACATGCTATTGTGCTCCTATCTAGTGGCAATATGTCTTGCAGTACAGATATTATCAGAAGAACTTAAAACATAACCCATCTTTGAAGCAAGAGAGAACAGAAGTTCCTGCTATTATACATTTATATAGTACATACATACATATTTTGTGTGGCATGTTGCGCTACCTAGAAATGAGAGTTAATATACCTACATACATATACAGAAAATTTTGAATTGGCGCCTTCACCAAAAATGTTAATAATCATTTTCACGTTGAATTCCGTTAGTTGTATTAAAATTATTTGTGCGTAAATAGATTTTATCCCTGTTTTCCTCCCCTTTAATAAACTGGCCCCTGTATACAAAATATATATGTATGTGTATATGGTTAAAGTAAAAGGAGTTTAGTTGTAAATGTCGGATTAGTGCATTAACATTTATGCTAGACGTATTCTGAATGAGTTCAATGAGGAGCATGCGTGCGTATGGTTACATATTAACCACTCTTGTGCATGCATATAATTCTGTACAACATTGAGAGTGTATGAAAATCGGTGGATTCTGGCTATGATCTAGTATATGAAAGCGTTATCCCGTAACAATTACCCGTACGCTCTGGTAAATATCGTCTATTGGTTGTATTTAATATGTTCCCACATACAAATATTAATATTTTTCACAACAAAATGAACATTAATAATCTTTTAATACAATAAATGACAATACATACGTATAAATTTATGAACATAAAATTGCAAAATAATAATAATAATATAGAAAAATAATAATATAATGAATATGTATGTCGATTATAAAATGATTTTATCAAATAAACTTTAAACTTGTTAATTAATAAACAATAATAGAATTATGTTATTAATTAAATAATGTTAATATGTATTAAAGTATAGTTGTTGATGAAATATTTATTGCACAGTTGTTAACAATAGTTATATATAGCGAAAAAGACTATTGTGTATTGTCAGTTGATTTCTGTTGTTTGGAATTCATGTAGTGGATAAAATCACGCCTTCATAAAAGCTTCTGTTAAAGCGATATTAAGAATTATGTTTTATTGAATAAGGGGGAGGCAAAACCGTTACAAATTTGTTAGATATTATTAAATTTATGAAATTCATAAGAAACACATTTTTCAACTTTCTATAAGAAATTTGTTATATATTTAATATTTATGTTTTTCAGTTTTCACCCTCAATTTGTTTCACAAATTACAATGATAAAAGGATTGTGTATTATAGTTAAATGTTCAGGTATGTTTGTTATAGGACACAAAGAAGAGATTTCATGGCCTTTGGACCCGTAACCCTTTAATGTCTCTACACTGCACCCTATGGGTTCTACACCAATGTTTTGCTAATCTTCGGCTTTATGAGTTCAGATTAGGTGTTTAACTTATTATTCTAGCCAGGCAATGTGGGGACCTATCTATGTTCAATCTAATAGAAAGGATTCATATAATACGTAATCATATATTTTGTAGAATGTGACATTATTTTAATAACTAAAATAAAACAACTATTATTAAACAGATAATGTCGTTGAAGTCCTTCTATGTAGATATGTTTTAAATATAGACACATGCACACCTTTATAGAAATGATATTTTTCAAGGGTGGTTTATATTAAAGTAAAATGTGTTGTAAATATAAATAAACAGATGTTTAATTCCAACAATTTTTTTTAAAAAAGGGAAGACTTATTTTTTCAAAATAAAACACTCAGATTAGCATTTTTTTATAAAACTAATTTTATGTAAATAAAATAGTAAATTAACAAAAGAATAATTTTGTGATTTCCCAAGTTTGAAGGATATACATATAATTCACCTTTGGCATGTATTGTTTTAAATAAAAATGTTTGCATTTTAAAAATACTTATTTAAATTTTAAACTTCAAGTCTATAGAATACGAAATATATTATACAATTGTGCCTTTTAGACTTGTACAATTGTATATTTTGTCACATCACAAATAAAAATACAACACTTAAAATATAAAATTAACACTGCGTTATAAGAATTTATTATTAAAGCTCACAATAATAAAATATTATGTAGATAATAAAAAAAATAGTAAAAATACACACATTACATATTTTTTATATGAAATAAGTATAATATGTATATTAGATACATATTATATTACAGTTATTATATAGAAATATGAATGCTGTAATATTTTTGTTTATATAGTTTAAATAAAAAGCACGTGTTTATTATATACTTTAATACTTCAAAGCTCACATCGTATATAAGTTACGGTATTCATAGTATTGTTGTAGTATAAATACTAGTTTCAAGTATTTGGTTATAGAAGAAATAAGGACTTTACTGATGTTGTGGTGGTATGGTGGTGGCGGTTATAGTGTTTAGGTGTCGTATAGTTGGCAGTCGATTTGTCTGGAGGCAGCAGCGTGATCGGGTCGTCGGTTTGCCCGAAATAAGCCGTATCGGTCGAAGTATATCGCACACAAATACATACACACTCGCACACACCAATACATGTACATATAAAACACTCACACTCATTCGGGTTCGGGAGGCAACGTCGGTACGGCATCCGCCGCATGCCAGCGGCGCCCCAACCGCCACCACCATAGCACGTTGGCAACGCCCTATGGCCTATCGTGACCGAACTGTGAACTAAGAACCTCCCCGAACCGCCCAGGCCAAGTCAGTGTCGGGTACGGGACCGAAAGGTCACTAGTAGAGGCTAGAGTGTGTCGTGGGGTTGACCTATCACCTCCAATGCGAAGATACGTGCTCCGGCTGAAATCGAACTTGTCCAAGTCAACTACGTGCAATACAGGTTCAGAGTGCAGGAGTCGGAAAGTGGTGAACTCTGTGTCGAGGTTGTCCGTGATGTTGTTGTGAGATATTGGGAACATAAAAAGTGTGTGCGGGGTCGGTAAAAACGTTATCAAAATTATTAAAATTTGTTATAATTATATCGAAACAACGGAATTATCGAAAAGAAATATAAAAATTAACAATAATAAGTGGTTGTGGTGTGGAGGAGTTGGTGGAGCGCCCAACCAGCAGGCGAAACATCGCCATGGCCCTGGTGGCGAGCTCCTGGCGTGAGCCGGCTCTCGTCAACCCCATGTCGACGACATTGAATTCTTTGCCAAATGGACTGAATCCATTGCCACCGGCCGTCGGTGCGGCAAATTTAAATCCATTACCGTCAACAATAAATCCAATTACATTAGATAATCCAGATGTAGGTCTTATTAATCGTCAAACACCATCGCAGAATTCGCAAAACAGTGCTAATAGTGCTGATAAAAATCAAAATATTGAATGTGTTGTTTGTGGAGACAAAAGTTCTGGTAAACATTATGGTCAATTTACGTGCGAAGGTGCGTACAAACATCAATAATTATTATTTATTTTTTTTTGCTGTTGTTTATCCATTGGAAAAAAAATGTACAACCCTATAAGTACTCCCTTATTTAGTCTTTTGTCGTTTATTGTGGAAAAAAATATTTCAATGTACTGTTACGCTTCGATAAATTTCACCACAAATCTCAGAACAATGTTTCAATTGTTAAAACGTCCGGTTAATATTGTTTTCTGGTTAGTTTTTTTTTCATAAAAATCTCTATTATTATTAATAACATATAAATGAATAAGAAATTATTACCAGGTGTACACATTTCTACAATATATCGACGACTAACCACTAATACATAATTAAAATAAAAATGTACATCTATTGTTCATTTCTTGTTTGTAATAAACATAAGACCCATTTATAAAAGCACACATACACCCGCATAAATCAGAAGTTTTCAGTATAAATCAGTTCCAGTCATGCATGTGGAATATTTAAAAGAATGTTTTTTCAAAATTGCACCTGTAACAATTTTTCCGTTGCACAGTAATGACGAATTCATATAAATAAATAATTTTTTTTTGAAATATTTTTAATGGAAAATGATAATTGAAAAATTTTAGCGAAAATATCTATAATAAATATCTCATCACAACATCTTGTATGTCCACTTGTTAGTCGGACGTTGGCTATCTATAGCCGTAGTTCACGTAGCCTTAGGGCGGTATAATAATATCCATAGTCCCCATACGTGCTAAATCTCATACATATTCAATATGCTAATTTTTCAAATTCCTCTTCTCATCTGTATATACATATATATACGTGTTTATGTACACATATACATATATTCATCTTGGTTAGATATGCGTATATAACTAGGTGACACAAAAATCACTGTACATGAAAATAGAAATTTATTAACTAATTGTATAAAACCATGATTTATGTTATTTTATTCGATAATTAATCAGTAGCTTTCACTAAAAAAACTTGAAAAGATGCTTCTATTATAAATAATCGTGAATGCTTAGATTTTAAAATGGAAAATCGAATTTTCGTCAAAATATTTCCTAATCAAGATGAATATTTTTAATTGAAATTACAAATTTCCGCTGATATAAAATATAATAACCCATTAAAATTATTTATTTTGACTAAATGATAGTGAAATAATACATAAATCATTTTTCCAATTATTGTAAATAAAAATGATTTATTCTAATTAACACAATGAAATTGATGTAAAAATTTTTAACTTCATTAAATATTTAATAATTTTACTTTTAATAAATGTATTACCCTTCTAAATAGGTTTCACATTTTACTTTTTTTTTTTCATATGCCTAGCACTTAATATGTTATAAAATATTATAGAATATAATAACTCTCATAATTATACCTAACTAATGACTATTATTATAATTGATGTTTGATAATAATCTTAATGTAGTTAAAAAGTCAGCCATGCTGATCAGTCAAAGACCTAAACCTTTTTTTTAGTTAACACCTTATAATATATATTATAAATATTTATAGTAAATAATTTGATTACAGCTACAAAAATATTTCAGATGCTTTAAATAATAAGAGAATTTGAAAGTTTATAATAATATCGAAAGCTGTTTGTTAAAATTCAAATTTAGGTCGAATATTATAAATATTTATAAAACGTTTGATATTTTCTTTTATTGTAAATATACCTTTACACATATACATATTTTCAATTTAGGTAATACTATATGAGAACTCTTATAATGTAAGAAACCTTTCTTATTGAGATTAAAATAAATTATTATGAATATTTTATATTTTCGGCTTCATCACTATCGTTTACTAAATAGTAAACTTATTATTTTAATATTCATGAATATATTATTCAACAAAATTACTGTTATATACTATCAAATAATAAAAAAAAATTAAATGTGAAAACAAATCCACAACCCCTCAGTTGATATTTTGACAGCCCTATAGGGAATAGTAGAAAGAAAAATGAACCTTTATAAAAACATTTCGTCTATAAAACTATAAAAGAATTTGAAGAAGATGACGTGTATGACAGGATAACGTATTATATCAATTAATATTCGATAAGATTTCTTTTTATTTCATCCATAATAACAGATTCTGTATTATTTCAGGTTGCAAATCGTTTTTTAAAAGAAGTGTTAGAAGAAATTTGACGTATTCATGTAGAGGTAGCAGAAATTGTCCAATTGATCAACACCATCGAAATCAGTGCCAATATTGTCGATTAAAAAAATGTATGAAAATGGGCATGAGGAGAGAAGGTAATTTAATTATATCACATTTTTTCTAATTTTTATTCATTTTAACATAGCAAAACATTTTAATAATATAAATATATGTTATTACGTATAAATAAATACGTTATGGAAATATTTTTTCATGGTCCATAATGTATATTTCTAGAGAAATTTTCGTAATAATATTTCAAAGGTTAACACCGAAAGGTTATCAATAATTTTATATTTTTCTTTTAAAGACAGATAAATTTATAAATCATATTTAATAATATCATCATATAAGTTTCATAGTGAATGTAATATATTTAAATATTTTTTTTTAGTAAAAATTTAATCTTAACTGATGATATAATACGTAAATGACGGATAGGATAGGAAAAAAAATTGAATGAAAATGAAAATAATAATTTTGTTATCTCTTCTAGACTATATATGTAAAACGTCGTATAAAAGTAAAAGATTGTATGAAAAAATATTTAATGCTCATATATGTATAAGCGGTGTGCTAAAATAGCAAAGCAGGGTCCTATTCTTGTAGATGATTGATCGGTTTAATATACAAATACTTGACCGTAAGGTCCAACAAAAGGCCTTTCCCGTACCTAAAAGATCGTTTACCACTTGCATATATTAACCACTGACTTAAGATTAATGGTCATACATTCGAAATTGGTCAGCATGGATATGGGAAAATATATATACACACATGTATCGGTCCCTAAAGCTACCTCTATTACCAATTTGACATATAAAAATTACATTTTTCACAAACAAACATTGAACGTTTTAATATCGTAGGTAATTTACATGATGGAACTAACTATATTTATAATATACATACAAGAACTGAACTTGATTAACGATTATGCCAAACGTTTTATTTTCAATCTAACGTTAAAGTCGCTGTTTTAATTATTTTGTTACCAACAAATTTTTAAGATATGAAATCGGTTGGACGCCATCTCGTCACTTTATAAAGAAAATAAAAAATAAAAAAAAATATATGTAATAGTACCTAAATGTTTTTATAGTCTATAAAAATTTCAACAGTATCCATTAAACAGATACATGTCAACTGGTCACCGTATAGATAATTCCATTGTGTTTATAATCTTAAGACGCTCTGTCAATCTTTAACTATTTTGCCATATTTATTGTACGTTTAATAAAAAATAATAAATTTTGTTGTGTTAACGTATGTATATGTTGTTCTTATACGGGATACAGGATATGAAACTCATAAACTCGTTTCTATTTGTAGCTTAAAGGCTCGTCTACACACAGTATTAAGTCTTTAGTCCGTTGTCTTAAGTCCGTAGTCTTCAGTCTTTAGTCTTTAGTTCATCTAAATTGAACTGTCTACACTATACTTTAAGACAAGAGACGACTACAGACTAAAAACAAGGACATAAGACTGTGTGTAGACGAGCCTTAATGTTAGTTCATTTGAACGAATCGGCATTTGATGACTATTTTGTCACTAATTTTAAAATTTTAACTAAATTTCGACTTTGTAATTTGTAACTGAAAGTCTTATATCTTAGTTCATATTTAGGCAAATTTTAAGGACATTTTCTACACCTATCCGTGCTAAGAAAATACGTAAGCTCGAAAATTGCAAGCGATTCAAATCGGTGACGAGATAAACTGTTTCCATAAAATAATTTCCGGAATTATATTCAAATATTTTAGTTACTTTTGTAACTAAGTCACTAAATTGCACTTTGACTTTGTCATTAACAGATGTCTTATTAATTTGAAAATATAAGTATATTAGTGTTCAGGAAAGTGATTGAAAACTTTAATAAGGATAAAATGTATCTAATATATAATTAGATCTATTTTAAAGGATATGAGAAGGATTTATTTAAAAAAAAAATCGTATAAATTGTAATTAATTTAGTAATCAAAGTCCAAACTATTGAAATTCAAATTAAATTGATTGTCAAATCCTTTAATTTAAAAATAAAAAATTCATGAATTAAAGTGAATTATCAAGTATTTTGATTTGATTGAAGCTTATGGAAATAATTTACTTTTAATTTCATATATAACTTAGTAAGAAAAATGTACTTGTTAAACTCAAAAATTTTTTTTATTCATTTTGAAAATAAAAAAGTACTAGTCAATTTAATCTTAATTCTGCCGTAAATATAATGTAAATTTTAGTTATTTTGTTGACAACTCTGAAAGATAATAGGTAAACGAATTTTGAATTTTTGAAATATACGGGGACAAGTGACCAACTTTTGAAACAATCGTTTGCTTTTTTCCACAGTTAAAAAAAAATAAAAGCAATATAATTATGTATACGAGTCCAATTTTGTGCTAATACATATAAAAATTTTGTTTACCTAAAATCATCCATGGCAAGGCTTTAGCATTTCCTAACAAATAATGATCTAAATTTCGTTCAAATTTCGATTGTACCTAATTTTGTCATCATTTAAATTAATATGAAAGTAAAACTACATGTATTAACAAATAATATTCGCATTTTCTATGGCCTATATAATAACCACAATGTAATACGAGTAACCAAAATTCTAATAAAAACAAGTTCTTATGCACCTTGTATGTATATATCAAATGAATACTTGCAGTAAGTATATATGTACGTGTATGTGCGATGGAAAAAAGACTGTTAAACCATATTTAACTTGTTCGGATTACCTACTGTCTATTATTTCATTTTTAAATAAATACACATATGGGTTTTTATTACAATATGTTAAATATAACGGCCATATGATATAGAACCAGCCGCGACCGGGTGATGTTCCCAAAATGCGATAGTCAGGTAGCAAAAATATAAACTTGTTTCATGGGGTCTGTTCGTCTTATACACATATACATATATATATTAAGCACTTTGCATGAAACTTAAGGATTTAGGGGTTATATAGTATATAGTGTGTATAGATGACCAATGTCCAGTGAATATTATGTAAATTAGTTATGGGGCAAAACTGTAAGGGATTTTTATTCAAATCACTCCACTATACGTGTAATATAACCTTCTATACTCTATCTGGGGCGGTTTTTACTATAGTAAGGGTATACACACACATACGGTGGGAACGAAAATTTCTTTGGACGTTTTTCCATTTTGAAATAAAATTTATACGATTTATGACGCATACGATAATATGTGTAAGAAGAACAAACAAAATTTACATTTTTTTCCCTCTGTACCTTAGATACTAAATATTCTCTATATAGTATAGATATATGTATAATAGAAAAATTTAAATCACAATATTTTAACAAAAAGAAAGCTTAATAAACAATGTTAAAAATAATTAAAAGAAAATTTAAATTATTGTACTACGATAATATTTTTCACCTTTGATCCGCAAACTGGTTTTTGAATAAATTTAAATGAATATGCAATTTCTAAAACAATCTACTATATGTGTATAGTTTTATTTTTGTTTACTGTATTTTTTTATTACACGCAGTTTTCCGGTGAAAAAAAAAACTGAATCTGTAAATGTTGGCACGTCATCTGTTCGTATAAAATTAACAAATTTTTAAACTATTCTCCAACAATTTTATCATGCTGTTTAAAAAAAGGGGCAAGCACGAAGTGTGCTCTATTATTTGTAACAAACAAAGAGATTAGTGTTTTGTATGTGGATCTTAAACGTACTTACCTGAGTTCGCGTCAAAGAACCTGTGTGAAGCTGGATATAATGGACCCGTCACGTGCCTTACGTGTTAAAAAATGTTAATAGTAAAAACACTTTATTTTTTTCTACCTGGAATAACATACATATTATATTATGATCGTTAAATTATATAATGTATTAAATTATAAATAAAGCGACATTAAAAGACTTTATTTATATACATATATATGTATATAGACAGTTAAATTACTAATGTCTTATAACACAATGTTCATATTGTGTGTTTTATAATACACATAATTTATTGTTGACTTAAATGAAAAGAAAAGTCGGTCTCATTTTCATTTAAATGCACACACACAACTGGGTAGTACTTAGTTATATGAACTGAAAATTCACATATTTTTCTATTAAAGAAAAGAAAAGGTTACCATACTGTATTTTCAGAATATTTTTGAATGAATGGAGATATTTTTGTTTTATGTTTTTGAAAAAACATAAATAATAGTGATACATTACACTTTTATAAAGAACAATAATAATTCAAAGAAATACACAGATTTTTTTAAAAAGAAATTCTGGAAAATATATGAAATTATTATGGTAGCCGGAAAACAATAAAGCTAATTAAAATATATGTACATACGAGTATATTTTTTTCTTAGAAAACGTTTCTTCAGCTGGTTTTTATAGCTATTTATATGTAAAATAAAGTTGTTATACCCATTCCGACAAAAGGACATTTAATATCAAGAATTATACCATGTAGTTCAACTCCAGTCCATAATACAATATAATATGGTACTGCTATTATGATTTTTGAAAAATGTCTAGCAATTTTTTTTTTAATTTTAATAAAATATACAAGATTTAAAATAATATATTAAAAATTACACCATGTGTAACTATATGTATAAATTATATAAATATGTTTTATACATGTATTATAATTCAAAAGGCTTAGAGTTGCTATGCTGAATGCGGTTATCGTGGGAAATGACCTTAGCTGACCCTGACCCTGTAGCCTCTACCAAGACCCAGCTAGTACCGACCAGAAAGCACAGACCAAGTGATGGTACAGCCCATACATACCATCCATGCTCTACAATTTACAATCAAAGTCTCAAATAACTGAATCATACAAATTGTTTTTAAAGTATTATAATAATAATATTCCACGTTTATTGTTAACAAAATATTTTTCATTGTTTTCATTTTTTTTAATAATTTCATGTAAATTTATCTATAATAATATATGTATAACTTGTTTAAAAATGACATGTTCAAAAAAAACTATAAAGTATATAAATTTATTATACATGAACACGATATATTGACAATAAAAATAAATGTATATATGTCAAAAAAATTAAAAAGTCGAACAGCAATCAATGTTAATTCAAACGTCAAAAGTTATATAAATGATCTTAGACATGTAGCTTGATTAATGGTATAGTATTCGTTATACCTCTTAAGATGGTGATGAACTTGGACTTACTTGATCGTACCACCATCAACATAACTAATTTTCATAAAGAATTCGTTGTATCTATAGAAAAATCTAATAACAATAACACAGTTTTATTTTTGCTTTGATAAAAAGTTTCTTTTTCAAAATATTGGGGGTTTAAAAAATGACACAAAAAAAAACATAAACAGTTAATTCAGTGTTAAACTACAATGAAAATAACATGAAAACAAATTGAAAAACAGGTTCTCACTGCAAATTATATATGTCTAGTTCCATGGAATGCATCTTTTTTTTCAAAAAAAAAAAAAAATTGTTTTGGCACACTTTACTGTAGTATAAGGTCTACTTTCCTGTAAATTTTGTTCTACTATATTTGAAAACAATAAAATTCGCCTTTTCATAAATATAATTATCTTCTTATTTTAAAGTTGTGCATAAACGTACGTATATATCTATATGTATTTTAAAACTAAAATATGCTTTCTTGAAAATCTATAAAACCCCTTTGTTACCTCTTTTTTTAGACCATTATGAAATTTGCTTAATTACTAAAATTTATATTTCAGGTGGAGCTTTTAACTTAAAAAAAGGCAAGTTCAAAAATAAAACAGACCTTGTACAAGACGATTTTCTTTAATTTTAATACTTAATATATCAACATATATAAATATATGTATATACATTTTATTTTAATTTAAAAGTATGGTTGTAGTAAAAGATTTTAAACAGAGATTTCTTATTTCCGTTTCGCATATCCGTTATAAGGTAAAATAAAAGCCCCTCGTTAGAATTTATTTCGGAAACGTTACCATATTTATTATTGAAGAAGAATTTTATTATCGTATTAACCTTGATTTCAATCTACTACCAAAAGTATTTAAACATTTCTGAATAATATAGATGAATACTAATTTTGGTCAAAGAAAATAATAAATAAAAAAGTAAATAATACAGTTTAGTGTTTAATAGGAAACGAGTCCCCCACTAAACTTTTATATAATATGTTTATTTACTATTGAAAAATAAAGACAAGATAATATTAAACCGATCACAAAAATGATACTTCATTCCAGCTGTACAACGAGGTAGAGTACCACCCTCGCAGCCAGCTCTTCCCGGTTTACAAAGTCAGTTCTTGAATTCCACTGATTCAGTAACAACATCATTAAGCAATCACACATACCTCAGCAGTTACATATCTTTATTATTAAGAGCTGAACCATATCCAACAAGTAGATATGGTCAATGTATACAAACGAATAATATTATGGGAATAGACAATATATGTGAATTGGCTGCACGTTTATTATTTTCGGCTGTTGAATGGGCGAGAAATATACCATTTTTTCCAGATTTACAAGTCACCGATCAGGTATAGAATAAAAAAACTATTTATAACAAAACAAAATGAATATTTATTGGAATTTATCATCAAACAGGTGGCATTATTAAGACTGGTATGGTCTGAATTATTCGTTTTAAATGCCAGTCAATGTTCAATGCCTCTTCATGTTGCTCCATTAATTGCTGCTGCCGGATTACATGCATCGCCAATGTGTGCCGATCGTGTCGTACAGTTTATGGATCACATTAGGATATTTCAGGTAAATTAATTACAGTTCCAAAAACAAAGAAATTCTTTTCAAAGAAATCATTTTTTCTTTCATTAGGAACAAGTTGAAAAACTGAAAGCTCTTCATGTAGATTCAGCTGAATATTCTTGCCTAAAAGCCATAGTTCTTTTCACAACTGGTAAGTAATTTTCCTTCACTATATAGATATAATATCTCATTTGAAATATGTATATATAACTGACGTCTTATAGTCGTCGTTAGATCAAAGTAATATGAATAATAAAGAAAAATAGTTGACGTGACATGCCACTATAGAGCGATATGATTCAAAGACATTACTACAAGCAAAATTGATAATGCAACAGTGTATAATAATGGTGACCACGTCAGATCCATTTTAACAATGCATTGTTTTAGAAGCTAACTCTATACCAATCATAAAGTTATACTCGATCTTATATATTATGAATGTGTCAAAATAATAATGTTATTGTATTTATGATATATTGTAATATCATTCATTCTAAATTTAAAATAGCTTATAAGTAGGCAAAAAAACGAATAGAAATCGCATTTAGCTTCGTTATGTGTGCTGGCATAACAAAATTATATGCATCATATTATATCTATTATATCGAAATTATTGGATTTATTTGCGTCAGCACGTTTTCAAATTTATAACAATTTATATATGTATTTTTTTTGAAAATGATGTTGGTAGATTTTCTCTAGCAGCAGCAATGTCTTTTCGATTTTATATAATGTGAGTTAGTCTTCGTGTGTGTGAATTTGGTAAGCAGGTTAGGTTACGAAAGGTCGTGACTTGGTGGTAGAGCGCCTAAGGCCTGGGGGCCATCCGAGTACACACACAGCTAGCTACAAGTTGTGTGTGCAAAGTGCACTTCAACAACATCCTCTTCTCTCTCTTCTCGAGGTGTATAAGATAATATTCCCTGGCCTCCCATCCCGCAGGCCGAATACCTGAACTACAAGAACTGACGCGCTGCTCTTCCAATACCGGAACTCGAAACCAAAAGTATACATACATACACAGATTCAAGTTTTGTTTCTTTATAATAAAACCAGATACTGATCGCATTTAAACGTTATTAAACGTACGGTTATAGAGTTATAATATCATGTTAGAAAATTTGTAAAAAAAATTTATTAATTAAAGTAGCCATCATTATCGAGAATATAAGAGATGTTTTTATTTTTTTTTTCATTCGTTATTTAATATCAATATATGAAAAAAGTATTCATTTTATTAGATGAACACAATACATTTATAAATATGTTTACATTTTCGTTGTTCCTCATTTTGCTTTTGTTTTTGGTTGGGTTTTTGATATAATATTATATATGTATAACATTGTTGAATGACTGTCAGAGTGGTCAACAGGGCGTTTGGATGTAGCCGTAGTGTGCCCAATGGTACATTGCTTACCCAACTGGCCGTATAGCTTTTTACACGTGAAGGGTTCGCGTTATCATAACTAACGAATTGCTTGCTATGCGTTTTGGTCAAATGTAAACACTTATTTGAATACAAAATCAATTAAATTACAACCCTGTGTTTATTACAATGTGTCAATAATATTATTAACACACCAAACCAATGTAATGTTTTCTTTTTCATTCCCATTTGGATTAAAACCCATATATATGATAGGGGGAAACCATCAAGTACTGTAAAAATATTCCAATTTCTGATTACATCAATGTGCTTATTTTAAAATCAATCTTGAATACTTAGTCTGTGGAAAATAAAAACATTTAAATATTATTTCTGTGTTTCGTTGAAAATTATTCTGTCTCTTTGTCTTTCCGATGGTCAGTTTTTTGTGAAAGTTTTTAGTTTCTCTTATTTAAAGTCACAATATATTATGATTTTTCAGTTTGTTTCGTATTCCTTTACATAAATATGTATAATTTTTTTAGTTATTGTTATAGTGGAAAAACTTATTGTCATAAAATATCATTTGACCTACAGAAAGGTTATATTTTACTATATTAGGGGATAAATTGTCCCTTTTGTGTCATAAATTTCAACAATTAACCCCCAGTGACCTTTGGGCCTCAAAGGTAAAAAGTCATATCTAAACCTTTTTTTGGAAGCCTTTGATGGTGTGCAATTTTAATCGTAAATATCACTTGAGTTGTTCAACATCACTAATATCATAAGGAATTTTATATAAAACACAATTATATTATATATAAATGTGTTCCCCTTGTAAGCACACATCGCCCTCAAAATGTTAATATTTTTCCCTTGGCAAAAAATTATTATATATATCGATATTAGTCACACGTCAACAGATTGTGTGTCGCTTAAAAAGGCCCTATTATAGAAATGGTGCGATATGGTGAATTTCGGAAATATATAGATTTCTAGGAAGTAGTGATTTGAACCTAGACAGAAGGACAGTAGACTTGTGTGTTACGATTGCTATAAATCGTTGCTAATAGCTTGACTACAAAGCGAACGTTAGTGTCGTCGTGAATTTAGTGATACGCCTTTTCAGTGTCGTCCACCCACATGCTACGTATACCTAAAACTAAATTATTTATTACTTAAAAATTTTCCAAAAAACTATGTATATTTTTAATAAATTAGAAATTTTATCGAAATTTTTATATTAGTCCTATTTTATAATTTTTCTCACAATAATATAGTTACAACTTTGACTATTTAAAGAGCTTGATACTGATAGGTTTACCAGCCCCCTGCAATAAACCTAATGTGCCATAAATTAAAAATATGTAGCATTTAACGAATATATAATTTATTATTTAGTATAATTTACCAAAAAAAAATTAAAAATAAATATCATAGGTATGTTTGTATAACACAATGAAAAGTAATTATTATATTAAATGGAATATGTTGTAATACTTCTTTGTTGATCAGTTTTAATATAAATTAAATAAATATTTGTTATCAACAAATATTTTTATAATAAGGCACTGTTACACAGCACCTGTTTCACTGAATGCGTTCGCGATAAAACTAAACTTATAAAAATGACAATATACGAATTAGTCTACCAAAAAACTGTGGTTTTAAAATATTTTTAAATATAAATCACACAACCAGTACAGTACAGCAATATAGCAACCTCTTTAAATATTCTATTGCAATATTATTAGGATTATTGGAGGTACCTATAACTATTAGTTAGGCCATAACTGCCATAAGTCTATATTATTGTGAGAAGAACTATACATATTGTTCGATGAGGGTGTCAAAATGAAACTATATATAGCGTAACTTGTAATAAAATTATATATTGTGGTGAGATTATCGATTTTTTAGCTTCTTAAACAGATGATCTCGATGTAGGCTTGTGTTATAACCATCCTGAATGGCATTCTATAGTGTGGCTTTATGAATCAGTAAGAGTCACTATGTATTATGGGGTGGGGTATGTTTTGTTATAATAGCATAGTGCAAATCTGTGGCTTTTAATTTTTAGGGATGTCACCCCAAGCCAGTTTTGGTTTAGAAGGGTGAATAATATCTTTTTCTCTTATATATATGTGTGTGTGTGTATACGGTCGTCTATTATAATATTTAATAAAACACTACACGATTGACAGCCTCTCAGCATCACTTGTTCAAAAAATTCCCTTTCTATAATTCGCGCGATAAGAATTTTTTAATAAACTATTATTATTAGCATGTGAAACTCCTTTTTTCGAAATAAAATAATAATTATATACAATGGAAAAAATCAATTTATCGAGAATTGTCATGTAATTTACATTACTGAATAACATTATTATTCACAACTGTAATAATGAATTAGTTGCGAAAATATGTGTGTCATTTGCATAAAATATTATTCTACACACATATATATGTTTTAAAACCGTTTATTCAAATTACAGTGACGTCATAAGACGCGTGTCAAAAGGTGATAGGTTAAAGAAGCGATAAATGTATTCTTACAATAAATAACAATAGCTTTAACTACATAAATTTTGACGCCATTGTTTTATAAAGGAAAACATTTTCAATTTTTGTTTACTTTCTTTTTTTTATCGAGATTTTATATTTATTTTTATTTTACCCTTGGTTGTTTTTTTTTTCCATAATCAGATAATTCCGAAATTCAATTTAAAAACAATCTTCCACAATAAGAAAGTGAAAGCAAAAAAAAATAATACAAAGTTTACCCTTTGAGTTCTGTTACTTTAAGATCGTAATGGAACATGAGGGAAAACTCTCGGTAATAAAAGGGTTGCACCACAATATCGTTATTATTTTAAATACACACATAATACGTACACAATTTTTTTTTAAATGGCAATCAACTAAATTACACCAAAAACGTGGTGTGTTAATTTAAAAAGAATTTAAAGAATTTTTATTTGTAAAATTAGAACAATGATACGATGTTATATGTAGTAATTAATAAAATTAGAACAAGTGTTTTACATCATCTTTGATCAATTTTAAAACAACTATAAGATGAAGAGAGTTGAACATAGAATTTATTTAATTCATTGTTCTCCTTATAATTATGGACAAGTGTTACACCGTATAATTATTAATGTGGCAAACTTTAATTGTTTGAAAAACACCAGCTGCATGATAAATAACAATAATATATATAAATAAAGATGGATAATGACAACAGAAGAAAAATGTCATTGTACTTATGTAGTGAGATGTGTTTTTCTTTTTTTGTTTTTTGATTACTTATAATATGTACGATTATTTTTAATATTTGCTTGTCCATTGTGTTACCCTCTTGTAACATTGTATATCTCATCTTATTCACAGCATCACACACAACAACAACCGAAAACCCCTAACCACCCCTACAATATATATAAGTTCATATATAAAACAGCAAAACTGTAACTTGATGCCCTGTATGGTTGTATGTACCCTAGGCTTGTAAAAAAATTCTTTTTACTCCCAACCAGCACGCGCCTTTTCACTCTACATAAATATCATCTATTGTAACCGAATATACTGTATAATAATGTATTAAAGAAAGCACAACTTTACACTTCTACTTGAATAAGTACACTCTCGTATTGAACCTTTGTGTTTTAATATCAGTTCTGATAACCTTCAACATTTTAGAAAAAGATCCTCCAGTTTTGCGCTCTTGAACACGTAATAACACTCGACCTCTGAATTGTGATGTGCACAGCTAATCGATCATTAGCCCATTAATTAGCTTTGTGTATTCCTATACATTTGAAGCAATTACCGAACACATGATAAAAATATATAATGTTGCTTTAAATTTATAACTCATGTAAAATTAGCAATTATTTAGTTGATAATTATTGTTAAATTAGAAATTTTTTGGTTTCTTTTTGTTCGATTTTGCACGGCAATGATAATGATATTTATAATTTTTTTTCCTCCTTGATTATATCAAATGCATATTTGAATGTCGAAATGCAAATTATAACGAAAAGTTTTTGTTTTCATATTAGCTTTTCTACGTTCTATAATATTAACGTAGAAGTTTTCCAGAATTTATTAATATCAAAATAATATTTACAATTCAAAATAAGTATGTTTTAATAGAGCTTTAAAAACTTTTTTTTCTTCTTTATATAACAAAGCAGCATTTAATATAGTTGCAAATAAAATATATAGGGAAAAAATTTAAAACAGATGACATGATAAAAAATTATTGCATAATCATGGATCAAAATATATACCACAATATGTTGTACATTAAAAACGTCGTGAACAAATTTTCTAAGTAGGAAAAATCAAAGCACAAAAACTGCTTTGTTATGCACCCTTAACTTCAACTCGCGGCCCTCTAACACTATTTCATTGTGATTTATTTGCACTTCGGTAAAAGAATCGAAAAAACTAGTCAGAATCAATCAGGCATTACTTCAAATTGTAGACCTGCAGAAGATATAGTAGGTGGGTCAACTTGAGGCCAGTGTCACAGCAGTCGTTCGCCTCTCAATATCTCTAATTTAATCTAATATTCTTTGATTTTCTCTCAATAATCATTTTTAATAATAAACTCAAATGCAAATATAACGGTTACATTTTTATAATAATAAGAAGAAAAATGTTAACGCCTTCACGTTTGCTTTTCATCATTTTTATTCTTCTTGTATATTGTTTGTTATTCACTTTTCCATTTCATTTGGGACCTTTTAAAGGTATATTTAGCAAATTGCTTGAAACATCTGGACGATTTTAATCTGTTTCATTCATACATTTTTAACATTTCTTACATCTTTTCAAAAGCTTTTATGTATCTTAAGAGGCGGAGTAGTGATTTTATGCCTTTTTTCAACATTCTTTTATGTATTTAAGTAATATTTTTCCTGTCATATAATATTATATGGCAGTTAATACCGTTACTAATAAACTAATTTTACGCAAATGTGCGATAGCTATATTTTACTGCTTGAACATATTTTTTTTTAAATACAATTTTATTGATTTTGTTTGAAATTAAATGTTACAGTTTTAATGTTACTATATTTGTGTTGTAAGAAATTAGTTGGTATAGGAATTTTTTATTAAAAGGTGAATCATTTTAAAAATTGCCATTAAAATAACTAAATGTAAGTTAATTGCATTTTGTAACTAAATTTAGTGATGAAAATTCTTGACCTATACAATACATTTGACATATACAAGTATTTTTATAAATAAATATTTAATTGCACATGTGTCACGATTTTATTTCTTATTTTCTATTGAAAGTAATTTAAATGATTTGAAATTCTATTTATATATATTTTAAATACAAACTGAAAAATTTAATTACAACATTTCTTATAAAGTTATTTTTCATTTAAGAAATTAAACACACCCCGTACTATGTTAATTCATGTTCATCAATTTTTAATGGATACTAGAAACAATTAAAACTTCCCATTTTATGTTTGTAAAGTCTAACATCGTATTGATGTTATAACAAGGATTTCAAAACTTTTCTAAAATCTCTCTCTTCAATTGTTAATTTAGGAAAAGTTTCTATCTTTAAAGGATTCTATATAAGCTATAGACAAGATTTTGGCTCGTTTTCTCCCATTGTATTATTTCGTCAACTTTAATAATATTCCAACAAACTTTATTTTATTTATTAACTTTATTAAATATTTTAAGCTAATATCTAATGTTTATTACTAATTATATTCTTAACATTACTATTTAATGTTGAAATTTCTATTATATTCCTAAATTATTTCGTATTTAAACTACAAATACTGTTTAATTAGTTGTACCACTGTTTCAAAACGTTACGCCTAAATTACGCCCCAATTAAAACATTATTAAATTTTACTAAAGAGCGGTTTACACAAATACCTACTTATTTTAACTTACTGAAAGGTTTATACCAACTGATTACTGTATTTGAGTAATTACCAAAATATTACTTTTTTCATTAAGTCCAAAAATTTATGATTAAAACTTTCAAAAGTTTTACTCCTACATTACTTCGATTCGAGTAAGTAGGTATTACTCTATTTTTGTTCTGATGACGAATAAAATAGAGCAAAAACAGGCTTTCTTTGTATTAATCTTTTTTAAATATAATAATAATATAAAAATAAATACATATAAAATATAAAAATAATAATATATAAAAACTTTGTAAATTTTAAAAATAAAACAGGTTTCTTTTTGAAGTTTGTATGTACCTACATACTTTCGATGAAATTTTTGTACGTTTTGTTAAACTTGTTATAATTAATCTTTTTACTAGACACGTATTCCTCTATCTAAAATGATTAAAACTGTCAATATGATGTACACTACCATTTAGTACCAAAATTCATCTTAAATATTCAAATGTTAGATAATAACAAATTTTTCTAATCCCCAATTTGATAGGTGGCAATAATTTTAATGTAGTAAATTGCAGTAAAATAAATGAAGGTATATATATAACATTAATCGAATTGAAGATAAATTAGTTCATCATCAGGTCAGTGGGGAGCTAATGAGGGTGAATATATATATATATGTATATATAATCCCTCTCATACTTAATATCTCACAGTCTCACACAATTCAGTATAAAGTAGCATGTTGTCGATGTTTTCTAATATAAATGTTCTAAAATTTCTGTTACAGATGCTTGTGGTCTAAGTGATGTAGCACACATTGAATCTATACAAGAGAAATCTCAATGTGCTTTAGAAGAATATTGCCGATCACAATATCCAAATCAGCCAACAAGATTCGGTAAATTATTACTGCGATTACCTAGTTTACGGACTGTTAGTTCGGCCGTTATAGAACAATTGTTTTTTGTTAGATTGGTTGGTAAAACACCAATTGAAACATTAATTAGAGACATGCTATTGTCGGGTAGTTCATTTTCGTGGCCGTATATGTGATACTTAAAACTGTACTAGGCGTACTAGTCAAATGAAATGAAATAAAATGAAAATTATTGTTTGTTTTTTTTAAATCTTATACAATTTTTATTTCTCAACTTAATTTATGCTCCTGAAGACAGTCTGGGAAAAGTGTTAAATTTTTTTTAAAGAAAATATAATATATATTATTATATAATTACATAAGTGTGAGTGTTTATAAATACCTGTTTAATAGTGTGTTGATTTTTGTGTGTATGTTTAATTTTTCGTGTTTCTTTTTGACAACAGACACCGAAGAAGAAATTGTTTTAACAAAAAATAAAATAAAATTTATATTCTACTATTAGAAAATGAAAGTTACCTTATTAATATTTTTTTTTAGTAATAAGCTAAAGGGGCGAATTTATCTCTACAAAAATGTTTACTTTTATTAAATTAAGCTGTCTTACATACATAGATTAATAATACTTAGTTGGACATATCAAAAATATTATGCGAGCAAAATCAAATTGCCAAAATAAATTACTCAATACTATGTTCCTTTTTATATCAAAAAATTTACAAAAAATGTGTAAAAATATTAAAATGAATAATAAGTATGTACAACATTGTGATGGCAGGAACTTGTTATTTGTATTATATTTTCAAAAATAAAACCAAAAATTTACTTAATTCCATATTTTTTAAATAAAATACAACATAAATCCAAAGATTTAATTATGTATAATTATTTTTCATAAAATGAAAAAAAAGTTCACCTGTCCATCATGCATTACAATATATAAATAATAAATATATAAATAAATGTATTAGTAATATATTTTATTGGAATTTGTATATTATGTAAATATTTCCCAAACAAAAAAATAATTTCACTCACATCAAAATATACCTTACTAATGAGATGGAAAATTATTGTTTTTTATTTAATATATAATTACTTGTCTCAATTTAGTCAGATTTGTTTTTTTTTATATTGAACTAAGTAGTTGTTTATTGTTATAAGTTGTTATCATAAATGTTTGTTATTGTAATTTGTTTATTCGCTTTTACTGTCAAATCAATTTCTCTTAAGAAGATGAAAAGAATGTGTTAGATAAGGCCAGTGTTTTTTTTTATATAAATTAATTTACTTAATTACTTTCGTTATTTTTATTGTGTGTTCTCAATTTACGTACTTATAAATTTCAATTAAAAACCACAAAACAGCGTGTAGGCAACATATATTTTTTACAAAAAAATTACTTCTTTAATCAAAATGTGCCATTATGATTTTGCTGTTTTTATTATACACCAAATTACCTTTATTTTGTACCTTAAATGACGTTTTTTTGTAGTTTTAGTGCAATCGTACATTATTTTCACTATTTTAAACAAAGAAACTACTAAAATGTATATCTAATAATGGTTTCTGTGTTCCGTTTTTAAATTTATTTATTATATTTAAATAATAATTATTAATTGTAAATTGTTTTATTCACAATAACGTAGACTTACCAATAATTTAAATTTTCATTTAAATAATAAATTATTTTTTTTGTTTAATTACATATATGGCTTTCGTTATGAAATCAAGAGCCAGTGCCAATATATTATTAAATTAATTCTTTTTTAATAAATTTGGGGATTACCTTATATATTTGTAACAAAAAAAGTGTATATAGCAATGAAGATAGTATAGTAAATAAAGTTACTGTATTTATAATCAAAATTGTTTTATTTACCTTTTTTCAGTATAATAAATTTGTGTGCAATTTATTTTTCTTGTATATAATTTACAGTTAATTATGTACAGGTGCAATACTGTGATAATAATGACAACATTAAGTAAAGTCACTTAAGGACATTGGAAATTCAACAATACAAGGGGGTAAGTTCCCGTTTGGTGGCGGTGGATGGTGGTTTGGTGGCTCAGCTGCATAAAATTCCTCTTGTTAAGTGAAAAGTTTATAAATAGAAGTAAACCCTAAAATAATACTAAAATTCACATAATAATTATACGCAAGCTGATGATAGGGGGATGGAAAAAATCAACACACAAACTATTAACTTTGATTAAAATTTAAACTACAATTAAAAATTGTTTTAAAAAGTGAACTTTGTTCAAAAAAAAAACCGTTTTATATGTGTAAAACCTTCAACGAGGGAGACTATTGAATAATAAACATGTTTGCTAAAGGAAATTGAACTTTTTATCAGTATAACCTTTGACATAAACAACACAAAGAATATAGTTTGTATGATTGACACTTTTCATTTTGTCTTGTTTTTTTCAATTGGAAAAGGACTGCATTTTATAACACGATGTGATGTTGTGACATTTTAAAACATGAAAAAAAAGTGCTGGAGAACATAAAAATTTGATTATTATCAATATTTGATGTTATTGTTGTTGTTGTTGAAGAATTCATTTAAAATTATTAGTACCCGCACAAGATGTCCAAATACAAATGAACTTAATAGAAAAATATATGCATATATTTAAATCACCCCTTTCTGTTTACAATAAGTTATATAGTATATATAATAAAAAGATTTATAGGAAAATTTTGTTCTCATCATCATGTTTACGACAATATGTTACAACGAATTATTATCCTTATTTTACGATCTACTTAAGTACAGTTAAGTTGACTAGATTATCCTTTATAAGGAAGAGGGTGTCTTCAATAATCAGAAGTCCTGTACCAGGAGTGCGTGGGCGTATCTATTGACACTTTTCTAGTAGCCAATCGGAGCAGGTCAACGGTAGTCTTGGTTACCATCTTTGTCCTTAAAGCTTTGATAAAGCTGCTCTTTTTACCGATATCCTTATGTATAAAGACAGATCTGAGGAATCTTACATACATTAAGACCGAAAAAAAACCCATTCACGAGATTGAAGTTAAAGAATAGAAAACCATTTTGCATTGTGGATTCCTGAAACGCGCTCAGCTTTTTTTCCTTTAATTTAGTTTCGTATTTAAACCAAAAGAATCCATTTTATCACAAAACTATTTTCATCAATAATACCTTAATAAAAGTGACAATACATATATTTTAAATCGATATTAAATTTTCATTAAACAAATCTGAATATATCTGGTACGAAATGACGTAATAAGTCTGTTGTCATATTCCCAATCTTTAATCTAAATTGACCTTTAATTGACACCAATTAAATTGTTGAAATAAGAAACAAGCCCATCTAGTACAATAATACAGTAAACTTGTATACTTCATAAATATATTATATATATGTAGTTTAGTATATACATAATATATCTGATGTTAAAATAAGCTTGGCGCCTTGTTCGCTAATAGACTTCAGTATTTTTAATTGAAATGAATGTAACGAGATGTAAAACTAGAGAGATGTTGACAAAAATAGATTTTTATTGTTTCACTAACATTTAACTGTGTTGTAATATTGAAATTTATTTGCCAAACAGCTTTAATTGCAAACTAATTTTCAACTTTTCTTGTTATCTTTATATTACTTTTTTTTTTAATTGTAGAACTTAATTATAGTATCTAAATTGTAAAAGCAAAATCTATATATGTAACCATAAAAGTTCTCTTCGAAAACTAAGTTGTGCAGGTCTGCTAATGTTTTGGTGTTATAAACAAGCTAAAACACTATTAATCGTAACCTGTCTGAGATAATATTTTGTTTCGTCTCCTTGAACATAAGATATTAGCGGCTTTTGTTAAAAGGCTCTTCGTCAATTAAAAAAAGCTCATTTTAAAAATAACATTTTTACATTTAACAAACTTGTTGTAAATCTTTATACATACAATAATATTTAATTTTGTCTGGCTATGCAATATCGATTAATGTGGAAATATTTTTGATGATGAATTATGTAGTTTATGCGACAATGAGCATGAAATAATACACTTAATATAATAGTATATTAAAATTTTACCCACAATTTAAAACATAAAATATGCTACAACATTTTTATTCCTTCCAGATATATATATATATATGCATTATAAAACTTTTATGTATAGGGAAATGTATCTAATAATTTATATTCATCGTACTATTAAATGGAGTTTTTCTCCTTTTTTTATGCTGAAACGTCACTTAATATAATTGAATTTACATATTGTCGCTTTTGTTATTAATTTTTATTTGAATGTATCAATCGTCTTGAAAAATAATATTTTTATAAGACAATTTAAATATATATTGGAGAGGGTGTGTGTTATTATTATTGTATCGAATTTAACGTAGCAGCAAGGATTTATGTTTTAAAAAGGGCACATAATGCTAGGATATAAGATTAGGGAAATGCGGGGGGTGTATGTGTGGGTTGTGTTGAATCGCTAGCATGTTCCTAGGGGGTTCTTAAAAATACACATTTCTGCAATTCGTATAAATTTGTGTGAAACGAAAGATGCCTTGATAGTGACATGTGACAATTTGTGGTTGGGCTTTTTTCTTGTCGCACTCTTAAGTGCCCTGTCACTTTTAATTTGGATTGTACCAATAAAAATATTTGTTGTTTTTTTTATTCCCCTATATATATAAATTAAGGCTTAGGTATGAACAATTAAAAAAAAAGTTTTTAAACGTGTGAAATAATTTTACAAAACGGACATTTTATACCAGCTGGTTTTTGGAAAAATTCATTAATTATCCAACTATTGGCAGTTCTGGATGACAAAATAGCCGAAATTGACAAATTTCAGGTAAGATACACATTTAACGACACATTTACAATAGAACTAAATCCATTAGCTACCGTAAATTTGTTGGATTTGTACACTTACAAATACTTTAATGTAAATAATTTAACGCATATTATGTACTTAGTGTTACTGTCCGTTTTTTTTAATAAATCATATGGACATACCATATTGTATTCAACAATTTACCTAATTACTGAATGTTTACCAGCACAAGACCATATAATCATATAAATAATAAATTAATCTTGTATTAAAACTCATTTGTTATAATGCGGGTAAATATTAAGTACCGAAAAATATAACACACACTTAAATAATGAAGTGTTGAAAGTGTTTCTTTTTAAATTGTCGACAAACATGCAATTCTATTATTTTAGCGCACAAAATTTGTCGGCGTTCGTGTCTTTGAATAAAAATTAAAAAACAATATGTAATAATAATAAAATTTTTCAAAAAATAATGTACGTCGTATAAAATTTATAATAAATAAATACAAAGAGAAGAGATAATGTATGTATATACTAAAATTAAAGCGGTTTCAACAAAGGGTCAATTCCTTAATTATTATGATTGAGATAGAAAGCCATTTTCGATTCCATTATACTTTCAACAGGAATTGCTTTTAAAATTTTAATAATTAATGCGAATTTGAGGACCCCAACTAATAACTTTGTTAAGTAGTAATCATTTGTTATCAACTAGTTCGGCGGTACTTATGTGGTTAAATTATTTATTAATAATTAGGTATTAAAAACTATTCAAACTGTGTATAGATACATAGTTTAATTAGATACATATAAACATATACATACGTATTATTTTCAAATTTAAAAGAGAATTGTGAATTCGTACCTACATAAAATTATTTATAAATTATAATACATTGATAATCCAACAGTTTATTATTATTATTATTGTTATTTGTATTGATTTCAAGATTTTAAAAAACTATTCGAAATTTCGAAAATATTGGTATCAAACTGATTAAATTTCATATTTTATTATAAATTAATAAATGCTACATGGCGTGACATCTAGCCAAAAGCTCTAGAACCTACTGCATTACATGTAGTATTTTTATTTCAAAGTTCAAAGCTGAAAGCTGTATTTTTTTCTATCAGTTCTATTTATAAGGAATGCTTGAACAAAAATAAATCAAATAATGGAAAGCTATTTAAATTCAATGGTTTAATTTTAGAAATTATAATTTTTAGGTTTTTTTCGTTTTTGTTTCAGTATCCATAGTCAATTTTATGTTAACTCAGCTCTTTGTCATTAATCTGATTTATTCGTTAGTTACTAATTAAAAATATTAATAACATATTTTAGAATGTTGAGGAATATAAGAAAAAAAATACAATAAAAAGCTACACTGCATTTTATTTATTAATTTAGATTCAACAATTTTTATAATACATTTACAATAAATTTAAAATCGTTTAATGCAGGAAGATAAAAAAGAACAAGGAAGGTTATAATTTCAATTTCTAGTATCATCCAATATATACAGAAGAAAAAAAAGTGAAAACAAAATAAAAAGAAACGTACATAACTCACTTATACAAAGAATTCAATAAAAAGATTCAAATATATTGGCATCTGTTTTGATGTAATCTTGAGTTTGCCGAGCTACTTTGAAAAATAAATACAAAAAAAAATGGTATTATGTTTATAAGTTTACAAATAATAATACTTGAAATGGTACTAACATGCTATTTTTCTTTAGGAGTTACAAAACAATTTTTATATAGCAGATATTTCAAGTTTTTTATTAATATAAGTTGCTTTCGTGTGATTAAAAAACATGGATTTACCCTGCTTGACAACTAATAAGTTACTTTTTATTTAATTTTTAAATGGAACAGGACAAAAAATGATAAGCCAGTCGATTCTGAGATCAACAATAAAGCAAAAAATGTACGTATTACATTGCTCATTAAATCACAACTTGTATTTCCCTTAATGACCATCCAATTAGCCTTTTTATCAAATTGAATGTAAAAAAAGGAGAATTTTTTTAGTAAACATGAAAAATGAAGTGAATTGATTACAATATTTCTTTTATCTTACATTCAATATGACAATTATATAATTTTTGCATTTATCGTAATAACATATTTATCATCAGCTATAAAAATTTCCAATAACTTTTTTGGCGTTAAAAAACATTGCCAATATGTATGTATAATAAATACATGAATGAAACGACAGTATTTTTTTAAGTTATTTACATTACTCGTCTGTATTTTACACTGATTTGTTTTATCAAACATGATTTTTTTCTAAAAAAAAAACAAAACTCGGCCTTACTCGTTAAAAAGTCATCAAAAAATTCTTTTATATTTATTTTATTTATAGTGTATATATAGATTTGTTAATATTACACAATTATTACTATA
Organism: Oryzaephilus surinamensis; assembly: GCA_004796505.1. NCBI lineage: Eukaryota > Metazoa > Arthropoda > Insecta > Coleoptera > Silvanidae > Oryzaephilus > Oryzaephilus surinamensis. The sequence continues at coordinate 44,987 of SSSI01009895.1, forward strand.
ATTCTTTTTCTTTATGATGAGTAAAATTATTGTATATTTTACGTTGTTAAAAAAAAAACTTGCTATAACACACACTAAACTAAAAGTCAAGAAAAAGAAGAAATATATTATGTACTTTGAATATAAAATGTAACAATTTTATGAATATAATAAATAAACGACAAAACTTAAATGTATAAAAGAAAGCGATACAATAAAAATGATTTTATAAAATATAAAGAAAGGTATCTACTAAACAGGAAAAAAAAACAAAAGTACAGTACCGACGAGTAAGGCTTTTTCTGTAATATATATTATTCACAGATATGGTACGACTTAAATTATTTTAGTTCATTTTTTTAATCTCTTTCAAATTAAGGACTTACTAAAAATATTTTAACTATTTAAATAGTTTCTTTTCATAACAAGTGACGTTGGTCTTCTTTATACATATGTAACTAAATAATAAAATAATTATAATTATTATAATATGGTTAATTTAATGTCGCTGCACTACTGTGACCGCACGGTAACAGTGTTAAATGTTGGTCTGTTTCACTATACTGTAGTCATTTAGTACGCACGCCTTTCTTCTTCTTTCTTTTAAAGAAACAACAACATCTGCAACAACAACAACAGAAAAACAAGTAAATATTTCTGTTAATAATTCAAATGCAAAAAAGATTTCCTTACTTGGTTTCATCAAGAAGTTCGATTTCCTGAGGTTGTGTTATCGGTGTATTGCTATGGCCAGCAGTGGGGTCATCTGTATTTAGTTCACCATTTGTAGAACTCACCACCTGCACAGAACCGTGACGATCAGCAGGGGTTAAGTTGCCCAAAGTACTTTGCTTTGAAGCTTCAGGCCACGCATTTGCTTTATTTGTCTAAAAAAATAAGTAGTAACACAAAAATAACAGCTTTATGTTAATAAAATAAATAAACTAAAGAAAATTAACACAACAACAACGGCTACAATTCAACTAAAGAACTACGATTTTACGTTAATTTCTAGCAAAACGATACTTGATATTATTATATTTAATTATAAATTAAAGAAAAAATACCTCATGTAATTGAGATATTATAAGAAAAGTTTCTTCCTCAGACCAACTATCCTGGTAATTTTATTTTATAAAAGTTATTTTAAAAAAAGAACACACAAAACAAATTAAATATTAAAACGTAAGTAAAAATGGAATTTTTGTTTTTTCAATACCTGCAATGTTTTATAAACTTACTTTAGCTGTATGTCGTTCTCGATTTGGTGAAATAACTACTTCGTGTCCAGTTACAGGAAGGGAGCCTACTGGAGTACTCTGTAAGGTTACAAATGATTTTTGTTAAAAGAAAACAATGGAAAAATATTTTTACGCAAATCTAAAGGCCGTTTCAGAAATCAATCACATCTCTGTATGCAAAATTAAATTTAAAACAAAATTAAAATACGCTCTTGACACTTTTCATCAAATTCGACACAGTTTATGTGATAACGGAAATTTTGTACAAAAAAAAGTATTCTACATGTAGAATACATAATTACTACACACTACATCTAATTAATTAATGAATAATTATTAATCGTAAAATAAAAATAAAAAGTATTTTTGAAAAGATTTATTTCT
>SSSI01009896.1:0-55390 GCA_004796505.1 Oryzaephilus surinamensis
TATTTTCTGGACAATTAAACACTCGAGAAAATTCTTCAGAGTTACTTAATGCTCCTATTACTCTAATAGAGATAATAAAAAAATAAATTGATAAGTTTTGATTGGACTATGTTTACCGAAATATTCCTGGCGGATGTACGGATGTTTTGAGTCGACTTTTTGCAATTTCAATTCGTTGTTGCCCACACCAAGCCTAAAATAATCTAATTATATTAACAGGATGTATTATATTAAAAAAGTACTTGTGCAAAATTTATAAAGAATAATTGTTTTCCTGTAAAATTTAAATTTGGTAATGTTTCATCCGCTTCAGGATTATTTTTTAGCCATTTCTCGTACGCCTAAAGAAAATCAAACAATTTCAGCTTATAATTATGCATTAGAAAATTATAAATGTGATTATTTAACCCTGAAAGATTGTTTCAATCCACCATTATCTGCAATATTTTCGCCTTGCGTTAAAAGTCCATCTAGTGGCATTTTTATTTCCGGTACAATATATTGGTTGTATTGATCTGAAACGACATTTTCAGCATTTCGATATTAAATCTATTTTAATCAAATTACTAATCAAGCAAAAAGACTTCTCGTAAAATTGCGTTATAGCTGCTTTGCTCCACCATAAATGCAAATTGCCATGATAATCGAATAAACGTCCTTTATCATCAAATCCATGAGTGATTTCATGGCCAATCACAACTCCGATACCACCAAAATTAAGTGCCTTTGGAAAATATCGATGATAAAACGGTGGCTGGAGTATTGCGGCGGGAAATGCTGAAATACGTCTTGTTTTAAAAAAATTATTCCACTGTTTACTTCTATATTGTTACTTATTTGGTTCTTATTTCTGCTGTAATATGCATTTACAACAGTTGGAGGTGTCCTCCAACTCGAAGTACGATTTACGGCCGTTCCAATTTTGCTTTGTTCCAATCTGGTCAAGTATTTCAGTATGCTTAAAGTATTTTCAAAAAAATAATTTGGATGAATTTTAACAGCTGAATATTCCTCAGTTAATCTGGTATCATTTAATATGGCATCGGGAAATCCAATTTTTAAATCAATTTCGTTAATTTTCATTCGTGCATAATTTTTTGTTTTATTGTCCAACCAATTATTTTCTAACAGTGTTTCAAGAAACGCTTCTGCCAATTTTTCAGTCATTTCTACTGTCTAAGTTGACAATTAATTTCCATTTAAATACGTGATTTTTAATTATTTTTAGTATTTTAAATTTATGAAATGAATGATCATGCATGCAAATGTTTAATTAAATTTCTTACATCTGTTCTACTGATTTTATTAAAGTATTTCTTGACAAATAAAGACCCTAACGGCATACCCATATAAGTGTTTACTTGAGACACACAAAATTGCCAACGTGGTGGTTGTTTTTCTCTTCCAGATAAAACATGATAAAATCTAAATATGATTAATATATATCATTTTATACTTGAACAAAGATTTAATTAATACTTTTGTATGGCATCCATAAATCTTGCATCTAAATTACTAACTCTATGCTTAACAAAACGCCAGATTAAATAGTTTTGAAGAACTCTTGGATTCGTTATTTCAATTAAATTTAATAGTTTATATAAATAATTTGAACAATAACAAACAACTGTTGTTTTTTCATCCATATTTTTACCTAAAAGAACTTGAAAATATCGTTTCCAATCAAATTCATGGAAATATGTTGTTAAAGTCTTTATATCTATTCGTAAATACATCTCAGATATATTTCTTCTTTCTTCTGGCGAAGCTTTTATCTTAAAGAAATTTACTTGTATACAAAATTAATTTTATTGTTAAGATTTACTTGTGCTAATTGAGTTTCAAAATCGATAATATCATTAACGTCCTGTTGTGCATTTTCGTTATTTGCACCTAATAATGTGGCTACAGTTAAAATAAACAGTTTATAAGCTTTTATATATTTTATATTTGATTCTTCTAAATAATAATCACGAGATGGTAAACCAAGAGATGTTTGGTCAATCTATTAATGAAAAAACATTTCTAATTATATTATTCCTGAATGCATCGAAATTTGTGTACATGAATGATATATTCCTTTGAATTTGTCATATCCGGCCCAACCCATTGGGAAATTAATAGATCGTTATTTAAAAGTCGTAATTCAGCTAACATTTTCTCCAAATCAAAAGTCGATTCATTCCAATTAGGAAAAATTATCGGCCAGTTATTTAATTCATTTAATAGTTTTTTTAACGGCTTAACACCACGTTGTGTTATTATATCTAGAAAATATCTGTGGCTAAATAGATTAATTGTTAAAAAATTCAGTTAAAACCTTCTTGCATGCAAGATTTATAAAAATGTTTTGCTTTTAATGTTGCATCTGATGTGTCATTGTCATCTGTTAAAAAGTTCCAATCTATTATAGATTTATTCACTAACTATTAAAAAAAACAACGTATAATTAGATGGTAATGTAAGGAAAATTAGCATAATTTAAACCTCATTTTCATCATTAGCACTAAGTAGATCCTTTAATGCATAATCTAAATTATCTCTAACCAGTTCAAATGTATCATATGCAAATTTATCTGGTGGTATACTGTAATAATTTTTCCAATTTCCACATGAAAATTCATAAAAATTATCACAAGGGTCTACTTTATTGTTCATATATTTTCTCATTAATTCACCTAAAATATTTAACTATAGGTTTAACTATTCGTTAAATGTTTATATTCTTTATTGTATACTTTGTAGTTGTCTAATTTCACTTGAGTTTTTTTGATTGTCCCAAAGAAAAGGTCTGTTATTAGAATTTGATTTTTTATTATTTATATTTAAGGTATTATTTATTATATTAAATTTTTCCCTGAGCTCATTTATCTAAAATAAATACTATAAAAAATGATCGTTAATTCGTTATATTAATTGAAGCTTACAGCTTTTTTAAGAATATCTACATTATAGTTTGATTCATTTAACTGTATTTGTTTTTTTATTCTTAAAAAATACTTTGAACCAATGGCGGAAACTTTTCCAATAATGTTAGCAAATGAATCATTTTCGTATGTTGCCAATTTAATGTTTTTATACGAAGATTCGTCATCTCTCTTAAATCTATTATGTTTTGTGTTGTTATATGTTTCCTTAAAATAATTGCTTCCATTTTCAAATTGATTTAAATCTACAACGCAGCATCAATGTGACAGTATATTGAAATATATAGAACGAAAACAATTAAATTGTATTGAATACTTACAAATTTCACTTACTGGTAATTTTTTAGACGCAATTAAAGCTCTTGATACTAATACGATAACAACAACCAACGATAACAATATTAGTGGTAAAAAAACTAAAAGTTTAATTTTTGTGCGCCAGTTTTTCTCTTGTCCAATGCACCATCTTAAATATTTGTTTAAAATAAGATAAAAATATTTTTTTATATTATTTTCACCCACCGAACGCGGCCACTATCATGATGGACTGCTAGACGACAAGAGTAGAATTTAGGTTTTTCTTCCATTTGTATATCAAATGCTCAACCTCACACAACATTGTCTATAAGAGGCCTTGTATTATGAATTCGACCTTTATTCAATTAATAAACCGGGTCATTTTGATTAAAAAAAAATATTTTTATTTACAACGGCTCTTCAGAGATTTAGTATTCGCGTTACTTCGCACAAGCAATTCATTTTTAATTAATATTTTATATAATCTACGCCACTTAGAGCCAAATTTAATCAGAAGTTTTCGTTGTCGATTCAAATAAACACATTTTTATGGGTCAGAAGTTTTTGAAAACAATTTCATGATAAAATTCAAATAAAGTTACTCAAATTCAAAATATTTTGAGCTTTATGGACAATTTCATAGCTGGGTAAAGAGAATACTGCATATTCCTATTCAACTTTGTGGAAAGCTTTTGTAGGTGTCACTGTTAGTGGAAATTTCGAAAGTATTAATTCTATTTATAAACAAATAAGATTACTGCTGGAACAAACTGTGGAAATCTCTATTCTCGATACTACATGAAATATTCCTTTAACAAATAAATGTTATTCAATTGATTAAATTATAGTTAAAAAATGTCTTTTCCTTTTAAACTTTTCTATTTTCATTGGGACTGGAAATGTATGAAAACAAATGTTTAAAAAAAGAACAAAAAATTTATTCGATCATTTTATATACAAAATTATTATCACTTGATTATATTTAGAAAAAATTTCAGTCTATTCACATTTTTAAAAAGAATACTCCCTCTTTAAGGAGAATTAAAAAGAACAAATTTTCCCAGTTTGAACACAAAATGTGAAACAAAATAAAAATACTGACACTAAAAAAATAATATTGCTAAATGCGAATTTGGCGTTTAAAGTACAATCGATTCGGTTGTATATTTGAAAAGAATGTACTCTAAATCGCTTATTCCAACTTAGCACATAAACAATGAATGTACTTTAATACTCCTGTTAGCTAGATCAGTATAAATACTGAAAAAGATAACAAAACCCACATCACATCGTTATTGCTAAATAAAAATTGCACACAAAAACTTAAAATCCAGTCTCTAAAGTAAATTGTAATTTTTAATGTTTAAAACACGTAAAACTAAAAAAAATGAAGACTTTGGTGGTTTAGAATTGCAAAGAAGCTCTTCTTTTTTCATATATATGCTAGAGCACTTATAGTAATAGATTATTTAGATAAAGTACACATTAAAATCGATTACACCTCAATTCGATAGCGTAATGAAATAGAATCATGGTGTTAATTTTTTGGTGCCAACATGGCACAAACAATAAAATAAAATAATACATTCTATACAAAAAAAAAACATCGTTTGTACTATACAAAAATTAAAAATATTTAAATGGAATAGTTTACAATAACCGTTTCTGATTGAAGATACGATATGGCCTTTGACGCGAATCAACATTCCACGTTTTAGATTTTTGTCTAAAATGTTTTAAATCATTTTGATGATCGGGATGATTCATTTCTTTGTATGCAACAGGTACGCACATTGCGGAAAATTGTTCAAAGAAATTTTTGTAACCACCTTCAAGCAAATACATTTCAGGATAATTTAAAGAGGGATATACACTTTCATTTTTTGATCTGTCTTCTTGACGCAAATAACGATACCTGCAAAAGATGGTAAAAATGACCAATAAGTAAACAAGTCGTTTTCGTATTCTTGAAAAAGTAACTTACAGATTGGGACCTCGTTCACTGGAGAATTCACAATGGAAAACGAGTATATGCCTCTTACTCGGTGTACTATTCATTGGTAATTGATTTTCACAAAGTAATTCTAGACATTGTTCCTTTGTATATATGTTAATTGCTCCGCTTATGTGGCCGCCTTCAAATTCATATGGATAACGGCAGTCAATTACTCGAAATGAAGCCACGGAATTATTAAATTCTCCACGCATTAGTTTCGCTAGTGTATTAGCAGTTATGGATTTTAAATCTTGGTGACGGCCTCTCGTTAATGGCAAACAAAATGTTTTTGTAAAATCTCCTATCAAGTCCGGTTCGGTTGATGAACGTTGCACTGCACTCATAATACTTTCTTCAGTCGCTGAAAATGCACGTTTCAATAATGGTCTAGGAACTGTATGATGTTCCACTTCTGGTACAGATGGTATGTCATCTTCGTCAAACAATTTCGAACGTTTCAAATTTGGATTTGCCAAATTTGATGGCGGTTCTGGCCGTTTGAAGCTGCGAACATCCGTTGAATCTGGTGGCGATAATTCCGATGTGCGAAATAAACAAGAACGCACTCGGCTACTGTTTGGAGTAATTTTTGGACTTTGTAGTGATAAAGCACGTCTAAACACTGGTCTAATTATATTGTCACTTGGTGATGATTTGTTCGACTCTTGCAATGGTCTTACATTGTTTTCAATTATTGGCTTGTGAATTAATTTGTTGAAATCTTCTGGTAAATTTTTCTGTTTATCTAATGGTTCAACATCGGAGAAATACTCAAAATATTCATCTTCCATTGAACATAATGAACCAGATCCAAATGAATGTGAAGAACCGCGCGTTGGTGATGTGTATGATAAATATTTACCATTTTCACTTATAAAACCAGAATCTTGTGAATTTGTATCGTGATCATCTAATGATTTTCTTGTATGAGAACAATGTGATGGTGATATACCACCAGTACAAATCGATTCTATTGGACTATTGCTGCCATATAATGATATTTCTTCACATTTTTGATTTTCTTTATCCATATCCAAATCGTCCGTTTGCATTCGTTCATGTAAAGACTTTTTCATTCTGTAAAAAAGAATTTAACTATAAATACAACAACATATTCAAATATATTCCAATATTGAAAAAAAAAAATTGTTGCATCAAGGATGTCCAGTTAGCAGAAACGTATCATCCAAAATTTTGTTAAATTTAAAAAAACTACAAGAGACATTTTTGGAATTTCTATGTAGAAAACAAGATTTTAGCATACCTATTAGAATAAGGGCACATTTCACTACACCTATCATTATTTATATCAGAATCCCACATTTTGACACAAAAATATGTTATAAAGTTTTTATAAAGTTAAATGAAACGTATATTATTATTGCAGTGGAAAAAACGTTTTATTATACACGCGAAGGAATGACGTCGAACAAACGACGTCCAAATTACAACTGCTGTAACCGAACATCTGTAAACTGGCTTTATTGAAGATTCTGTCCCCCACACTAGACATTTCAAAATTCTAAGTGGGGGACCTTCGCATAAGGCATAAGGACTAAAATCCCTCTATTTACCATTTTATATATATAGCATACAACATTTTTTACTGAAACGATAAACCACCCCTAATGTGTCACCCTTCAGATGGGCGCCAAAACTGTGTAACAACACTGTATATACCATAACTCCAAATCCATGTTTTATAAACGTTATAAACAATTAAATATTATTAAATTAATTAAAATTAGAGCACTCGTATCAACTTCCTCATTAAAAGTTAATTAGATAAGCTTGTCATATATGTAAACTTTGCAAAATTTCATATCATCTGTTACAGTTTCATACAAAATTATAATTGATATCTATTTCTAGTTCAAAAAAATATAATATAATTTTATAAATAAATTCATTAAGTAAACAGTTCCATTAGATAATGAGGAACGTGCTAATTATGCATATTTTAATCGGGATTCTTTGTACAAAATTTAATATGATGGTGACAAGATGACATGAAAAACCAGAGAAACGGAGATCTGATGGTCGTGAGAAATATTTGCAGTAAATAATACGAGTACATTGTCACCCTGGCCAATTGAACTGTAATGCCTAATGTGTGAAAATCAACATGTATACATACAAAACTTGTTCCTGTAAAAATTCTTTGCAAATATTACACAAATTCAAGGATTAGTTTGAGAAATTTACATATATATTTGAATATGACCAGCATATATCCAGTAATGACCCTTCGTTAGTTTTTAAGAAAACTTGAAAACAACGAAAAAGCATCAACAAAATCACAAAAGTGCCGCTTTAAACAAATAATACACGAACTAATGACCTTTTTTCATCGTAATGATGATTTCGTGATTACAGAAGAAGAATTATCATCAATTTAAGAAGGATATTACATGAGTAAAAAAATAACAAACATAATCTAGACTTGATATGCATTTAAATTGCATTCCAAATAACAATTTCGTACAATAGTCTTCAAGGATTAGGTTTTTTTCTGTTCTGTATATGTATTTAGTTTGCCGCCCTATAATACTATTCTTGTCACGAACTCACGATAAATTTTTAAAATATACACCCACACTGGCTCTCAACACCTTACGTGGGCTTGAATTTCATAACGTAGATCATTATACATGCATTTTCATAAAGCTTGCATAAAAACAAATAAAATCGTTGAAAACAAAAAGGGCGCCTTATTAAACGGGGTGCACCATAAAACAGTACGTGCTATTAAATTTAAGGATCCACGATAATTATTATCTGGGTCTGCATTTTATAATACACACAACAAACAGTATTATGTAAATGAATCATTTTAGGACGTAATACTCTCAATGTGAACGAAAAAAATGACATAATAATAAAGATAAAGCTGTTTCGACTTAATTCGCAATGTTAAAGTATCACAAAATAAACAAAACGCGCGGCTTTGCTTTGTTGTAACCTCTTTTATGAAATAAACATGATAATTTCGGTTTTTATTTATGATTGTCTTACGACTGTAACTATATTTTCTGTAAAACATCACATTTCTAAGAAATAAAATTACATTTAACTTATATTGCGAATAAAAATTAAAATGCTCTTTATCCATATTTATTTTATACATAATTAAACAAATACAACTGATTATGTTTTAACGCCCTTCCTAAAACCGTATTAATAATAGCATTAAAATATTCCTATTATAATTAATTTTTAATTATAATCCTTGTTAGTGCGCCTTTTTTAAACCACAGCATTATAACTAGTGCAGTATAATGATGTGATGAAATAAACGAAACAGTTTCAAATATTTTGCATTCTACTTGTTATTAAAGTAAGGAAAGTAAGTAGGATTGTGGATTATTTCAAGTCATATGTCATATTAAATAGGAAACGGAAAGGGGGTGTCGCGGTCCGCGAGTTTTCACCGGACCGAATCCTGCATCTGCCTAAACTTCTTGTTGCATCGAGCTTATAAACACGAAACATATGTTGTCGTTTGACCCCCGCGAATGGGTCCGTCTACTATAACTTGTTACGCTTGCTCTATTGTTTTAAATGTTATATAAATTAACCCTTATTGCTGTCCTTGCCCTTTTCACTTGACCCAAACAAACTGACTGGTAAAAATCAACGAAGCTTTTCATTCACCATCGTTAAAGTACACTTTTTTACATAACATACAATATTACATTATATAATAGTATAGTACTGTATTACGTCAAACGTCTCTAATATTTATGCAAATAAAAACGAAAATTTTACTAAGTTCATTCACAAATTGTCGCCCATCAAATGCTTATTTGTATTATCATATTGAACGCGAAAATTGATAAATTTTACAATGATATATTGTATTATTTTCAACGGTTTACACGATAACAGAATGAAAAAAAGTTTAACCAGGTGCGATTTAATGTTCAATCAAGTCCATTTATTGACATATACATAAAATTAACTAAAATTTATATGTATGTATCTTAAGAATTAATTAGCATATTCTTGTACTATTGTTTTTTTTTCATGTTCGGTCGGTTATTTGTAAAAAAAATGTACACATACACACATCTGACAGGAGACGTAAAATATGTACCAGATCAAAATTGAAGAAACTGTAAAGTCCCAGCATCATCCCTTAACCGCTCTACTTACGTTATTGTTAAATTTAGTTCCGGAACTACCTGAGTCGGAAGTTTTTGGCGGGTGATAATATTAAACGTTAAATCTGAAGAATATTATATATACCTGATGTGGGAATATAATGTGTGATAACGACGTATACATATACGAATATAAAGACAAAATTTATACAAGAGGGTTACTTATTCCGACATATGCAGCCAGCTGGCTGCTGTATGTCTCTTCTTCATCTATATATAAGATGTAAGTTACATATACACACATACATCTTATATGTAACGTTTTGAGATTGGCAATTCTTGTATGGTTATACCTTAGAGGGGTTGGTTTTTCTTCATTTAACAACAATGGGGCACGAGCTAAGAACATTGTATGTGAATCAGGGTGGGCATATATGTATATTCTTTGAACTGATTAAATATTATTTGAAAAAAATCATATTTCGGTTTACATTTACAAAATATAATATATGTACGTGTTTTTAAATAAATTTTCTATTTGGATTTCTTCATTTCGAGTTCAAAGTTCAGGTAGTTAAATAATTTCCATATTGTATACATATAATCCAGGACTATTTCTATATAATTAACTAATTTACAAGCAAATGCACGAAAGTCACAATAACAAAAATAGATTTTCGTTTCAGAGAACTATTATATTATGAAATGTAATAAACAAAATGTAATCGCACCATTATTCATAAACTTCCCACTGGCTTTTTGATGCCAAACGACGTATTTCGTATTGAATTTATAGTTAATCTAGCTGTTCAATACATAATGTAATAAGTGACAATCTTACGTCAATAATAAATGCAAGAATATAGACAATGGCTTATTTAACTCGGGGATTTAGGGATGGATTTAGGATTGGTTGGTATACAGACGTATAATTGAAAATACTTGATGGAACATGTTTTATTTTCTTAAATTCTACTAAATTATTGGCCTATATGTTTTGTATTTCTGACTGTAATAAATAAACATTTTATTATTTCCAATGTTATTATATTACATTTTTACTTTATATTGGATACATAAACGATGAGAAAGCTCTCGTATACTTCTATTTTACAGTAGAAAAAGAATGTTTTATTTTTTTATAGCTATATATGTATGAATAAGATAATATTTTGTCGACCGCCCTCTAAGATTTACCATTATGTTAAACAGAAAACCTATAGGGATAAGCTGATTTTAAGGGCGTTGTCCCATTGTTGTCTTCAACTAGTATTATAAAAATAGAATTACCATATTTTTATTTAAAATACATAAGGAACACAACAACAATTATAATAAATCATATTCTATTAAACTAATTAGCTTATTATGGCTCTTAAAACGAAATGAACGTTAATAAAAATGAAACAAAATGACTTTTTAGCGGTTTCACACTAAACAACAACAACTCCACCCATAAGAATATAAACCAGTCCATTATAACCCGTACGCATTCGTAATTATAAGTAAATTACGACCATACATAAAAAATAATCTTTGTTGTCTATTAAAAAAACTGTCTATTCCAGCGCCTAGAAAAATTGACCAAAGGCCTGACTGTAACATCCTTTACTATTCATCTTAAAAGTTCATCTCAAGGTATACGTGGAATGCGGTTCTACAAGCCTGCATTTATATCTAAAACGTTAGTTCAATTAGGTTCACCCTCTGATTTTAACTGAATTCATTAAACGGACATTTAAATAATAACCATTAATTAAAACAATGAAATTTTGGTTACGTGGAAGGCGCGCTCTATTTTAGGAGCTTTTCTAAAAAAATGAACTTCTAAAAAAGGTTGTAAATAAAAAACAACTTACGTACATGTGCTTATGTATATTTGTATAAAACGGCTATAAATGTGGTACGATATGAGATTAACTTATTACTGCCTAATATAATTTTCTTCCTTTTAAAAAGCTTCTCAACGGACACACATTCTATAGTAAAGCAAGAAAATTATATGGGTTTGTTGTGGTTGTTGGAGCGAGATGAAACGAAAATAATACTCTAACAAATGCTGCGAGAAAACTAGTATAATATCATCTCGTATGAAAGAAGTTTTGATATATAGAATGGTAGGACTTTTTTAAATAACTATATAGAACTTTTTGTTTTCGTCTTTTTTAAACGAAATTGAACCACGTAATGGTTGATGTAAACATAAAGCATGATGTGGAGGATAAAGTTTCTTTGAAGCCATATTTTTTTTTCTAAATGAAAACTATGTTGAATTGAATGCAAAATGCAAGTGAATGCAATGCAACTACATTGTATGCTATAGTAATTTCATCATGGAAATAAATGACCAATTGAGTAAATGATCATTTTTAAATGTATATGTAGTACAGAATGAATGCAACATTTTATAATATGCAAGTAAATTATTGTTAGAAGTGGGTGGATCAACAACACAAAGTTGCTTTTTGTATATATTAAATCATCGTCAACAAACGTAGACAGACTTAGGTATGCTTTAGCACATTTTAAATGCATATGTAACGATTATTCGTTTATTTTCTGTAGAATTGCAGTGATTAACAAGGGTTTCATGATTTCTTATGTTGTCTTATATGCATAATAAGAAAAACAAAAATATATTAACTACACTTTGCAGACTATCATTTCTCTGAGATTATACTTAGTTGTTTTTTGTTTTGTAAAAAACAGTTTGAAAATCTTCTCAATTAATAAGGCAGAACTGGCCATAACTTGATCCACCATCTTATGGATCTTGCCCCATAAGGCAACCTGAATTATTGAAAAAAGGTACTCTTTAAGTAAAAACTTTTGTCCTTCGTCTAATGGAATTAAAAAATAGTCAGTACTACTTTCCACCGTTTTATTTCCTTCTCTGTTTGATTAGGTAGAATTATCGATTTTTATTACTAATACTAAAAATTAGTATTATGGTTAATTGCTTATTGAAAAAAATGATTCGTGGAAATAATAACGTCATAAATGTACGTACGTTAAAAAATAAATGGAAGGCAAATTAGAAAACTGAATTAATTTATTTAAAAATCTCTACTAATATCTACAATTGTATACAAAATGAAAAATATATGTAACAATGGATAAAAATTTACGAACAACATTTGCTTTATTATGACCCTTTTGGTCACGGCCAAGTGTTGAAAATACAGAGGCGCGAGAACATATTAAAGGACTCTTTCAAGCTAATTTTATTTTGCAAAAAATATTAAATATATCAGATTACAGTGCATGCTAAAATGTTTCTCATTTTGCAAAAACTAATTTAACTGTTAAGTCGTTAAATGTTTAGCATGCATGTAGAATGAAATTTGAAATTGTATTACATTAGTGTAGACAAATATTTTACATAATGCGGTTTGATATTTGATTTGTTTATAAATATACGTATATATTTCCGTTAACGAACATATACATATACGATAATAACGTTTAATTTTGTTAGTTATAAAAAATAAAAATCCTATTAATAAAATTAGGTCAATATGTCAAAAAGTGCAATTTATGTTTGGTAATTTTTAACGGTTCTTCTTTTATCAAATATTTTGTCTATATTTTAACGACATTAAATGAAAAACTAATCATTATATATTTCTCAATATTTATTTGCAAAACCACATACATTTCTCTGTAATAAACACACATTTTGAATTAAAAATAAACATGTTCTTTTTAAGCTAATGTTTATATACATGTGTTAATGTAATGTATTTATTTACATTGTATACTGATTTAAGTAAAGTGTTTAAATTATGTAATTTATCAATGTATAGAGCCAATATAAAACAGAGTTTAATTGAATGCGTCTAACTACATATATAAAAAAAAAACACATATATTTATATACATCTCGCATCTGTAGAAGATTCCATCCAATATTACGGTCCGTTGCAAATGTAATTTTATATAAAAAACATATTATAGTTAAAAAATATATAATATAATGAAAGTAATTTCCAGTAACCTCAAATGCACCAGTCAAGGTTAAATTTATTCAATTTTGAATTTGTTTCGGATGCTGGATGGCGCTAAAATAAACGAAAAAAAAAAAAACAACAAACGCATGTAGAAAAAATGAAATTTTATTTGCTTATCAAACATTTTCCATTCGTTAATATTACAGAAGGGTGAAATTAAATTTTTTATAAATATATTTTCTTTTTAATAATATAATACATGGAAATATCAACTGATTGAATAAGTTACTGGTGCATAAAAAAGCTCTGTCTGAAAACCATATCCGTTGAAGAATACATCCTTAAATTAGTTTCGTAAAAAATTCTACATTTGAATGCATTTCGGGAGAACATATGAAAAAAATCACATTAGCTACAGTATGACATTGCACATATACATACGAATTTTTTGACCAGTTTATCAATAAAAGCTCCAATAATAATAATATCTTATCGCTTATAATGTCCGTTAATGAAAAAATGTAAATGCTTCAAGTATACAAGTATATGAACGAATTAAAAAAAATCTATTCTAGTTTCTAACTAGATATTCTATAGCACGAACACGCACACAAAGGTCTTTAATGTTACCAACGGCCCAAATGGGAAACTTGAAGTTCAACTCTTTCTAACGTACATTTCTACGATCTACAACTTAGAGCAACAAGACGTTATATTTGAATTTAAATTCTAGCTGTTGAGCAGTTAGAATGAAATCATTATTTTATAGTTCGACTAAGGCCATTTAAGGATTTTTTCATTTGAAAATTGTAGCATTTAATACGAACGTATAATAAAATTTTATGAACTTGTGTATGTAATATAAAGAAAATATTAAATTTCAAATAAGAAACGTTTGCCATACGTTCATCAACTGTTTATAAACACATATGGTACATGTGTGAAATATAATCTTGAATTTGTTTTTGTTTATAAATGATTGAGCAATTTATCAAAAAATTAAAAAAGTTGTTTTACTGTATAAAAATGAAATATCATATATTATGCACATACAGAATCCATTCTGGAACATTCATTAACGTAGTAATATAAAATCTAATGTTTAAACATAATATTATTTTATATTTTTATGCAGTTAAAAGGCGTAATTTCTTATGTTAAAGGACTAAAAATGAAAATAAATTATATAGAATACACAAGTTCGCCTTGAAAGCACTGAAAACAAGTAATTATTCTAGGATTCAAATAGATCGACTTATTCCGATATTAACAATAAATGGTTTGGAAAAAATAACAATACTGAAAATTCAATTGTATAATACCAATATTGATTTTAGTTATAAGTAAATTTGTTTAATAACATTTTTCGTTAAACACAAATTATGGTCCAGCATCTCAATTTACATTATAAATAATATAAATATCGGTGTTTAAATTTTTTATGTAAATTTCTTATGTCACTTACATACGTCCATGGACGCGTGAGAGACCAATGGTCAAACGGAAACTACAGCATTCCATGCACACATAACTATTATTATTATTAGGTATTATAATACATGTGTGATGTTGATTGTTTTGAATGGAAGACCTACTTGAGAGTTTTCAAATAATTATATAAAACGTCCAGCTTCCTTGTACAAACAAAATATTGTATGTATGATGATGGCGTGCATAGAAAAACAAGTGTATGTTATGCGGGTGAATGCACCATCCATTGTCTTGTACAGTTGAAATGCCCTTTTAGATACCGCGCCCTGTTGCCGGATACAAGACTATCCGGTCGAGCAATCATCAAATACAATTTTCTTCTCTTCTCCTGTGCGTGTTGTTTAGAATCTTCACAACAACATCACGACACTATTCTCCACATCATATATACGAGCAAGAGAAGAATGAATGCCCATTTATTTTTTTGTTTTAACCCTTTCATTTTAACGACTATTTACATACATAAATTATAATGACGGTACATACTTAGATTTTGATTATATTATATTTATTTATGTATTATAATCCTTTCCTCTTTATTCTAACATTATCATCATATAATATAAAACGTTAAATGAAAGTGCGAGTTTTAAAATTGTCACGATTTGTTCATCACGTACAAACATATGTATTTACTATTTACCAACATTGTTTAATGAATACAAATGTCGTCATGTATTTTACTTTAAACAACTTACAACAATTAATGACATGAGTTACATTATTACGAATTTTTTCATTTCTCTGCTGTGTTTATTTTCTAATTCTGTGAGCAAACATTTAAGCGTTGTTTTTTCTCGTATGTGTCAAAGGAAATTTATGTTAATTAATCTAATCTACATATATGGAGCTTATTGACTTGTAAAAGCTCTGAATGATTTTTGTGTTTTTGCTTATAAAACCGTTGAACGTGCTTAGAATGGGTCCAATTGGAATTTAAAAGTTGCAGTTAATCAGCTGACTTCCCACTGACTTTCAGTAACTGAAGCCAAAGCACACACCTCGTAGCTGAGATTTTTAAAGAAACGGAACCGTTGAAAATGAAACGCATACATTTGTTAAATGTATTATGTAATACATTTAAATATTTATACATTCTACATTTCACACCAATTTCCAATGTTATTTTTACCGTTTTTTGGCCATTTAAACTTTAAAACAATTTAACGTAAAGAAAATGGTTTTCTTTTTGTTTCTTACGTGATATTTGTATATTTTTGTTATTTTCGTCATAAAATAAGATGATGTGGTTTAAATTTGTCACAACGACTACATATTACATTCAATTTTGAAGAGAGGTAACTGTCGGTCAGTTTGTCAGCTGATTTTCTAAGAACATCCTAGTAACATTCTGTATATAAATACAAATTTTTAACAAAAAGCAGGTAGATTTTAGAATGTGAATGTTAAAAACTGGAAATAGACGCGCGGGATATATCTTTAACCTGTTCCTTAAAGATTTTTAAGATGCACAATGGCTTTGTAGGAGTGTTTTCTCATGTTCACACAAAGAAAGACCTGTTCGCCTTTCATACAATTTTATCGTAGCCAATACCTTTATATATGGTGAAGTATTTTTTAAAAAGAAAACCCACCTAGGTGACGTGGGAAAGAAAACATAAATATCAAAAATCAATTGTTAATTACTTTGTACATATTAATTATTAATTGAAAATTATACAACAACGTTGTTGTGCGTTAGAATAAGAAATTTTACAGTTTATAACAGGAAGTAGTTAAATTATAAACGAATACACATTGAAAAGCAATCATTTCCCAGAAAAGACTAAGAGATGAATGTAAAAATTTTAAATAGACACAAAACGTATGTGTAAAAGCTTTCCGTTTTCAAAAAATCGTACATAAAAGTTTACCGAAAAATGTTTTACATTTATTAAGATGTTTTTAAACCACTTGAGAAACATTAAGAAATGATGATAAGTGATTAAAGCTTAATTTTTAGTTAAAGAATTTGTGTCACACCATATCTAACAAAATAATAAAGTAATCGGTGATCTTTTTACCATTATTCAGATTATTATTAAATTTATTGATTTTATTATCTCAGAAAATATTCTTCGGGCTGGATTTTTGGTGGCAAACTTTTGGAATCTGGAACTTCCGTTTGTCGTAAATTATAATATTACACATGTATAGAAATAATGACAATTTCAAGCATTTTAATTATACAAATGTTATTGTTTAATAAAAAGTGCATGGAAGTTAAACATTAGATTATGATTTATTTATATATATTTTATCAATCTTATCAAATTTCCGTTTCTTACACAAATCAGCTGGTTACAAAAGGATGTGTCCGTTATAATAAAATTTTACTCAAACATTTTCTACATACGATTTTATATAAAATAGCACACAATATTGTTTGTATTGTTAATTTAATACATTATCCAAATGTATAAGAAATACTGTCTGACCATAAAGGTAATCCCGCCAATTTTGCAATATTCTTCTTGGCGGGATTTCTTTTTCGGATGGTATAAAATGTAATACAATACAGAGTATAAATAATAGATTGGAATTCACAAAAATCTATTCAAGTATTAAGTATATTCTTGAGAAACAGGTGAACACAAAAAAGGTACAATTTTATGACAAATTAATCTGAAATGAAACGAGTTTCCTTGACAAACAGTTTTTTTATTTACAATATTTATATTACATAGTTGCTGTAAATTTCTAGTTAGTATATAATATTATGATAAAATTTGATACAATACAGATTCCCGCCTTAATATAATACAGTCAGCTGATGAAGGTTATTTCGAAGAGTAAGAACGTCTATGCGGGTGGTACAAATAAAAGAAAAATAGGCTTATCTTCGTTAAAAGAAGGTACCAATGCATAGCATGTAGTTATATGAAAGAACTTTAAGCAGCACATTATTCAAAAGTGTATTTTTCCAACAAATAAATTGTATTTACGATTATTCCATATTAAAAAATAAAAAATATATACCCATTATGTATATATAAAAACATCTAGGTAAATTTTATTAAAATAAGACGAGTCCACAATATAATTTACATACACTTTACTGATTTGCATTTTAAACAGTTAATACGAAAGCTATTTCCTGTTTTCATACACATTTTCCCGCCAGAATTTTTCATGTATTATTTAATCATCAATTATTAATAAATCTTTATCTCGAAAATATGTAAACAAGTTATTATTTCGTGTACATATGAATTGTACAAGCAAGGTGGGAGTGAAATTGTTTTATTTACTTGTGTTTGTAATTAATGATTGCAAAAAATATGCTATTCTACATCTGGTAACCACTAATGATAAAGCTCAAGAGTGTGATTTGCGCGGGAAACAAGTGTTGTGGTCCATTTAATGGTTCTGGTATTCGGCAAACCGTTTCAAAGAATTTATCTCCAAACAAAACAGCTTTAGCATAAGAACATCCTCTTTAAAGGAAAACAACCATATAGTTACATTATTAATTGGAAGAATTTTGAGCTTCTATTAAGTTTCGTTCGTAAATTTTTCTGTTACGCAATTGTGAAATAAAAAAAAAACACCGCCTAGGTCTAAAAAGCGATAAAGTTTTATTTGATGGTATTTATTTTTCAAGGGAAGTTCATTGTTCGGAATAGCGGTTGAAAAATTAAAAAATGACCACACAGCATCCAACATTTTGTTCCTCATTATTTTTCATTTTGAACTTCTCGTTATGTAAAACAGATAATTTTTTCCAAATATATAATTTGCATACGGTCTATAAATTATATTAGTGAAATCGAAATATTTCTATTAAATAATTTTTTACAAAAATATTTTAGAAACAACAACAACAGCTGCTTGATTCGCGCAATTTTCAAATAACTCACATTCTAGCATCAATCATTATTTTTTTTCGAAAAAATATTATGAAATTAAGTCTTTGAAGAGTAAACTTTACGTTACATAACAAATATACCTTATTTTGTTTAGTCCTGAGAATGAGAATACCTGTTGTCCTTGATTCAAAACTATTTTTCTAACCATAGGTTCTAAGAAATGAATATTGTGATCAATTTTACTCTGGATTCAATCTAATAATAACATATAGTTTGGAATTATACATACGTATAATTAAAATATAATTAACTTTCGACAGATTTTGCAAATGCCATACAAAAAAAAGATAATTAAAACATTTCAACGAGCTTTAAGCCGTTTTTGCTAAAGCTCGTGGGCCATTTTCTTAAATACATGCGTACGTTAAAAAATTAAGCGTGCAATTTATTTTATGAATGAAATTTGTGACAAAAATGATAAGAATAACCTTGAAATAAACAAATTTTCGTTATACATATTTGATGGTAAAAACCGAGCTTTCGCTAACTTTCATTGCGCGTTCGCGATTATTTAGCGAAAATAGTGCGGATTTAAAGGTAAAAATGGTGTCAAATCTCATTGTTGATCTGTGTTTGTAATTTATTATTCTTAATATAGTTTATAGAGTTCCTATAACCGACAAACGCGGGAATCTCTAGTATCAGGTCGTTAGCCTACGTGTAAACCTGCTTCACCGGTCCACACAACATAAAAATTCAAAGGCGGAGAATCAGATTTTTCTAAAAGTTCCATATTTCTATTTGTATTTGTTTAAACAAATATGTATACTACGTATTTGTTTAGTAAATTTCATCATTATTATTTATAACAAAATTTTACCAATCACAAAAAATTTTATTAAACTGACCACGATTTTACAACAATATTAGAAAAACATTTAATATCAAACTAATATTGATCGGTATCTTTTAAACTACAATGTTTTATAGGCAATAACAACAAAAATTTATGGTTGATTAATGAAAGAACTTTGTAAAAAATGTGCAAAAATATTCTGTAATAAATTTTAACTACGCCTCTGTCAGTGTTAAGATTACCTGCGGGAATGTCGAATGTTTTGGCGGGAAATAATGGTCAATGTCATTATCATAATATATGTTTTTGCAAAACATCGGAACTAGTCAGATGATAATATTAAAAAGCTCGATTTTATGATGGACAAGCCGGTACTGAACGCAAAAAAGAACAACTTCCTCTTCGATAATCCTTTAATAAACATAGCCCAAAATAAACAGTTACAAAAAATGTATACACACATATTTGTAATAGATTTAATCTTGTAATAGTGTAGTATATACCCATAAATGTATTTTAATTAGTTGTTTTTGCATGTATATATTTTTTGTTTAAGACAGACGAATTACTGTTATTATTTTTTTAGTTCAGTTGAACACAGATTCTTCAATGAAAGTGAAAATTTTTTTAAATAGACTTCTAGACACGAATTGTTGTTTGTTTATCGAAAGCTTTAATTAGGAACATTTTTAAATTTAAATATATGTATATTTTGATTAATAGATTTATTTCAAATTTCAATTGAACAAATAAAGCATGCATTTATTGTAATGCATGTTTTGTATACGTACATGCTTATTTATAGTTTATAGACTTTATTACATGTTTACTATGGTTGGTGTTATATAAGAGAAATTTTACGAAGGTATGCATATTGTTATAATTTACGACATTAAACAAAGATTGATTCGAAGAAATGTTGGCATTTTTAATTACAGTCACATACGCAGCTTTCATAAAACAAATCAAATAAAAAAATCGCAAAACATGTCATTAGGGCTTTTTCCTAATGGTGAATTACGAAAACAACAATAATTCTGAAAGGAAATTCAATTATTTAGTATAAACAGGAAGTTAAATGATTTTTCTAAAGCTTTACGTTCGTCGAATCAAAATCATTTGTAAACCATATACTGGTTTTTAAGCATGTAGAATTGTAGATATAAATTTCTGTTCGACAACGATTTGTGTGTCAGTACACTTGAAAGATCATAACATTGAGCTGTTTATACTTATTCTGGCGCCTTGTATTGAACTTGTGCGACATAATAACTTTTATAACGTTCAACGCTGGAAAGTATATAGACATTATTGACGTGGTATTGTAATACACCCGTACTTATTTCTAAGAAGGATTTACAATTCCCAATGTGCCAGTTATATATGTATATAAATGAATGAATAGATATTGTAAGTCTGAGTTAATGGTTAATATTAAATCCTAATCCATTCCACTGGATTATACGTATTTATTAAGTAATTTTGAACAAAATGTACTTTTAGATAAATTTATATAATAAAAACACAAGTGTAGACAAGAAAGTTTTATTTTTAGTTAACAACATCTGTAAACTATAGTATAAATCTTCCCTCGGAGTAAAATCGTCGTAGGATGCTGTCCTTAAATTCTTAAATTTCCCATCCTGTTTGAATTTCCGTTAGAAATCACAAATTTCACACCATTCCCATAAAATTAAAACCTACATGTTGCTTTTTTACGTATGTATTATTTCAGTCTTGTTTCTACAAGATTATACCTTATATATATATATTTTTATTCTCCGCCCACAAAAATCTAACAAAAATAAAATATGTAAATATTTTTTTGAAAACACATTTGAATTGTTAAAAGCGCACGCGTTTATTCTCCCTTTTTTTGTATAAGAAAAACGGAAGGAAGACCCAACAATATAGTAATATATAATTATGCACGTGTTTATGTGCATGACGGCTTTTTAGCGACTTCCTCAAGAAGCTCCAAAACGTCTGTCTAGTTATAAGGTGAACACATACAATATCATATTACATATATACACCAGAACCACCCTCATGTCTTCTTTACATGTTGTTTCGTCTAAGATTATTAAAGATGGTGATGGAATTTTTACTCTCTCGCCTTATGTTGGTTTTAAATGGTAGTCAACTTGAAAGTTAAAACCATAAGATAAAATATACAATGTGTGGTTCGTTAATAAATTTTAACATAATTAACGATTTTCCGTTAATTTATTCCAAATCTGTTTCACTAACAAATTAATATGATATCTTCTTAGGGGTAAATAATAGCAAGTAAATTTTTGGAAAACAGTTACACGTGCCATACTCTTGTAAACAATAATAGTATGAATCATTCTTCGTGGAGTATCGAAGGCCGGTGCAATTTGCACCCTCTCATTTATCCACTATAATCAATATTCAAGTCCTAACAACAAAGCCAATGGCTCTTATACGTCCCCCATTATATTTTTCATACGACCATATGTGAAATTCAGTGAATACACCCGCTGGCATATTATGTAAAATAAATACATACAATTCTATATACATACATATATTGTTCCATGGTTGTTACATATGCCTGCATATACTAGTTTTATATACCAAATAATTTTTTATCAACAAAAGAGTACCGTATAAGGGTTGGACAATTGTTAAATAATGCGTGCACTAGTCATTGCTGTAAATTGACTTCTGCATATCCTATTGATTTTTTCAATAACTGTGTATATATTCTTAAGATGTTAAAAACAAGTTCAGAATTTAGAGATGTTATGTGAGCGTTTTTATGACCATTACTTTTAAATGAAAATAAGAAGTAAACAATGGTGGTAGAATTGCAAACATTGATTGAGCGTTGCACCCACATGAATCCGCAGATTAAACATACTTTATGTGCATCTATTGTACTAAGGGGGTGTGTTCCCTTTGAATTCGTCCGTTGATATGTTGATATCCACCCTATATGTCGCGCAAGCCAAGCCAGGTGCTATTTTACATGGTTGGATAAAACTTGCTAGCAACCGTTATTGAAAAAGGAAATACGACACGTGCTGGTGTTAACTATTCCGTAATAAATATACATACATTATCAAATCTTTACTAAAGATGTGTTTCTTTAACTTATTCTACAACCCCCATTAAGAGAAATGTACGATTTTTAGTAAAAATAAAGAGTTTTCTCTAAAACAAGTCTTTTATTTTACAATTTGTGTTATTTCAGTAGTAGATTATATTGCAATTATCGAAAACTAATTATTTCGAAAAATTTGTCTAAACTTATATTTGAATATATTTAAATATTGAAATTTATAGGCTTAAAAAGGTAACTTTTGCAAGTTACCATTACAGGTGTAACGCCTACCTGAATTTTCTATAATAGTACCTGTGCCATCACCAATTCGATCTTTTTTTGTGCCATTTAACAATCATTTCAGTTACACATTAGTAAACACTATAACAAAAAGTCATAAAGTTCAAGCTCGAAAATATATTAAACTGCTGGAGCAAAATCAAGTTCGTTTTTATTTTTGAAATTTGTACGTTATAAATTATAATTAGTTGGATATAAATATATGATAACGTCCCTGTCCACATATATAATTCAATTGCAAAACGTCTAATTGAAATTAGAAAATTGCTTTTTGTCCAAAATGAAAATGTGTGTAGGCTTAACAATAAGGTTTGATTAATACCAGTGCTTGTTACGCTATTTGCACCCCTCTTTTCTTATAAGAGAAAGCTGTAACGGCGTGTGTTTCGGTTTGAGGGTTATAAGAAACAGTAAAATCGCCAAATCACAGCTGGTCGAAGGGTGTTTATTTTTATATACATGTGGTTATACATCTGTTTAATAATGAATATAGAAAAAATGCAAAATTACCGCTATCGCATCAACCCGTTCGTATAATAATTTTTTTTTGCAAAACGAATAATATTGTACAAAATAAACATATAAAACTGCTTTATTTAATATTCATCTTAATTTATGCTATAACTACGAACGAAGTTTCATTAACAACAAATTGCTGGAAAATAAAATAAATTATATGCATATATTTGTTAAATACTTAGTCTTAAAAAAAAATTGTATTGAAGTCAAAAATGTATCAAAACAGAAATAAAAAAACTGAAAATGGCATACATACAGTGTTTTTATGTTACTCCTAGCCCAAATACGACTCGATTGAATTTCTTCAGTTGGGTTCTTAATTTATTTAGAAAATCTTTATAGGATGTGTGTCACCAAGAATAGTGAAGTTCAATAAGTTATTGACACATGCCGAATTGGGGGGTTCCTGTTTAGCTTTATAGATTCTTGTAAAGTTATATAGGAAATAAGAGGGTGAAATTTACCGCCATATGGATGTTATTTCCGTTATGATTTTTTTTCTATAACAAATTTGTGTTCTATGTGAGGTTTCCAAAACTGCAACCTAGAAAACTAAGTGAAGAAAACTGAATCAAGAGAACGTAGATACTAAGTAAGTAGGGGAATGTCTTGATAGATTTTTCTCGAAATTTATCCACGTATTTAAAAAATATTTTACGACGTAGAACTAATTTCTTTCAAGGAGAAAATATTATAATAGGCCATTAATTCAATTTCAATACATCTGAATCATTTTATTACTCTATTTACTTTGCTAATTAATCAGTATTACTAAGAAATTTGTATACCTAATAATCGTAAATGTAATTAAAACTGCGATAAGACCATTATGCATTTGTAGGACCCCTCTAAGAATAGCCTTAGTTACATAATTCTTTAATGGATTTAATGAATTCATATTTAAAATTATCTCGTATTTACTGAGCTTCTTCCTCACTATACGACTTTTTTAAAGTACCACAATTGAAAATCTTCATCTAACTTTTAGTTTCCAGAACATTGTTCAGAATTTTCGCAAACCAAAATGACTCATTTGTTTATTAAAAATTATAATTAAAATTGATTTTTCTCATTTCAAACGTCATTAAAGAGTAATAAAATCTTATCAGAAACAAAAAATTGTATATATAGGTGAGCAGAATTAAGCTACCTCCAATATTCTTAAAAAGATTTTTAAGAAATCAACATAATGGGTGTAGTTTTTCCCACTTTGATCGTTCATATGTTAATGCATTATATTATTTTCGTATTTTTTACGAAAATGTGTAAGTTAAATAGTAATTGAAATAATATAAATATAATTATTCATATATTTCTATAGCTGCTGCAGTATTTAACGATCGTATTATTGGTGGACATTCCACGGTAATAGAAAACCACCCATGGCAAGTGTCCATAAGAACAGGAAATCGTCATATCTGCGGAGGATCCATAATCAGTCACTACCACATTCTAACAGCAGCCCATTGTTTTAGAAGGTATTATCTATTCAGAATCAAAGACCAAAAAAGCTGTAAGTATGTAACGTTGAAATGATTTTTTAGCCGCTTTAGGACTTACACCGTCCAAATTGGTAGTGACCAAATCTATGATCCAAATGCGACTGTTCTTGCTGTAGAAAGAGTCGTCATACATCCCAGATACGTTCCTTCTGGAGTGGACTGCGACCTGGGCATTTTAAAAGTCCGTTTTGCATGGATGCGAACACAAAATCATTATACAGTTTTGAATTTGTTTTCAGGTGGCAGGTCCAATCAGTTTTTCAGAAAGAGCTTATCCAGTTCATTTGCCCCAACCTCCTGAACTTAATCCAGGACAATCTGTGATTCTGTCCGGCTTCGGACATACAATAGAAGTATGTAAAATTTGAAACATTTAGGCATAACCAACTAAATGGTTTTAAATATTATATACAGGGTGATCCGCGTTCAATCAGTGACGAATTAATGGAAGTAACTCTCAAGATTTTTGATCACGACAACTGTACAGCTCTTTTGGAGCCGTATGCAGTAGTTACCGAGAATATGATTTGTGCCAGCTCTGACGAAGGAACTGAGGACGCTTGCCAGGTGATTTATTATTAAAAAAAATTCTTATTGTTTACTAATTGATTTATTTTCATATTGTTACAGGGAGATTCTGGCGGTCCTTTAAGTCGTCGTGGTGTTCTCTACGGAGTTGTGTCCTGGGGAATCAGATGTGCCCTGGAAAATCATCCTGGAGTATACACTGACGTGTTGAAATTCGTTGATTGGATCAATGATGTCGTCGAGGAGGACAATATATAGACTAGATTCTGCTCATTTTCAAATCTAGCACCTGAAGTTACGGTTATTTTGTAGTATCTAATATTGTATTAGTATTCAGCAATAAATCATAATACTGAATAGAATTTCGTTTCTTTTTAAAAATCCTAAACCCATTATATGGGTGGAAAAATTAACTAGTGGTACATGTGCTGCGCTCTATAGGAAAGTTTTGGTAATTCAGCAAGGAAGTTTCTTAAATTCACTTGAAAAAATATATCTACAATCAATTAATTTATTAAAAAAATGTATAAATACATATTATTCAGTCAGAAACAATATAAATATACAATTCGTATTAACAAATAAATATTATTAAGCTAGATATTACAAAAATAATAATATATACGTATAATATTTAAGATTTATTCACAGCCTTTAAAATTCTGCATGTCAAATTTTAATAAATAATTACTTTAGTTTACAACAAAATGTTAAAAATCAATGAAAATTATACACAGTTTTGATTATAATAAATAAATCTGATTATTAAAGCTTACACTTTATGAAAGAGCAAAAATATATGCGTTTTGTTAATAAATTGATGTTAATTCAGTCTTACATTAGCTCGTAATTAAATTACTTATTTAAATTCGAAACATTTTTAAATGGATTTAAAATATTTAGGTGTTCGGTAACAATTAATACCTACATATATAAAGTTATAAAATTTACATGTACAAAATAGAAATATTGAAAAATTTTATAATGTTTGCTTTCTGGATACTGTAATATTTTTAACAGTACCAATTCTATTACACGCATTATGATATGCTTCATTTACATCCATTAAACTGTAATCAGTATCATCGAACGATAAAATTTTATCGTCAACACAAAGTTTCTGATATGCAGCACCATTAATATTAACAAAACAAACCAAAATACTCTGAAAAAACGTACCACTATACGGATTAACGTCTTTAATTATTTCAAAATTCAACACTTACTTCATTATTAACAGTAATCTGAAAATCATCATGTGCTCGTGTATCGGCCAATTCGACTTCAATTACCTGATAAACTTGATGTTGCCCAAACGGCCATTTAACATGTTTCACTTGATGTAATTTATCAATTGATTTATCATCAGTCTGATCATTATCTATAAACTGTGTTAAATTAGTTGGATTGTTGTCCATATCATTAACGACGAGCAATTGATTATGTCTGTAGTTCGGCAATTTCGGTGTCGGCATATGAATATTGGGCGGTTGTTGTTGACTAAATTGCTTTGGTAGATCGTGTAGGCTTGGCGGTGTTAGCTGTGCAAACAGATGTGCATTTTTCGAATAAACAGCCGCTATATGATACGGCGGCGGTTGTTTTTGCGGCGTTCTGTTCGTCTCTCTCATAATGTCATCATTCAAACTGTATTGTGACATGTTAAGGTCGCCAGCGGATATATGCGTTACTTTTGCTTCTTTTATTTCACTTATACTAGGCACTTGTGATTCAGGTAACTGATTCGAATGTAATATTTCGCGTAGTCTTTTCAATTCTTTGTAATGCGGTGTCGGTGTCCGATTTAACGCCACATCACTGACATCGTTCTCTACATGATCAGCCGTATTGAACGTAATATGACACGTTTGGTTGCTGATTGATGGCTGTAGAACTGGTGCATTTTCTTTAATTAGTACTTGTGGAAATACAACGGAAGTTAAAACGATTTGGCCATCCGGTAATTGTTCATTTTGTAAATGAATTAGTGGTTGAGTTTGATTTGGTGTTAGCCAGAGTGCTTTTAAATTTAATAATTTCGATATTGTTATCGGTAAATAAGTTAATTGATTGCCAATTAATCCTAACGTTGTTAAATTTTGCAAATGTCCAACTTCGTCAGGTAAACGTTTTAATTGATTATTATGTATATTTAATATTGATAAAGCACTGCAACTACCTATTTCTGTAAAATAATTACAAATTTAATAATAAATGACCAATAATTTGTTTGTAGAAACGAACCAGCTGGTAATTGTTTCAATTTATTATCAGATAATATGAGCGTTGCTAAATTTCTTAGGTGTCCTATTTCGCTTGGAATTGATGTTAACGAATTATTTTGCAAATTAAGTTCTTCCAAATTAATTAATTTACTTATAGTGTTTGGTAATTCCTCCAAATAGTTTGATTCCATTTTTAATACTTGTAAATTACGTAAATTACCAATTGCTTTTGGTAATGATGTTAAATTATTGAAATTTAATATTAAATTTGTGATTTTCGTCCAATGGCCAATTTCTTTTGGTAATTGTTCTAAATTATTGTAAGATGCATCGAAGTCGTTGACTTTTTTTAAATGCGTTATGCAAATTGGTAATTGTGTTATATTATTACCATTTATCCATAATTCGGTTAAATTACTATGCGATTCACAAACCTCTGTCTATATAAAATTATTATAGATGAATGTATTTAATTAAATAAAATTCATTTACCAAATTTGTTAAATTGTTGTCGCTCACGTCCAGTCTTTGTAAATTCGTTAAACGTCTTATCGATTTCGGAAGTTCGCATAAATTATTGTCCCTTAACTCTAATACCCTTAAATTCGTTAAACGTCCAATATTTGCTGGTACAAAATCAATTCCCGTATCGTTTAAACATAACTGTTGTAAATTTATTAAACTGAGTATACATTCGGGCACTTTACCTAAATCATTCATACTCAAATCGAGTACTGTTAATTTACTTAATTTGTCTAAATTCGAATGTACACCCTCCAAAATAAGGGCTGGAAATACAATTGAAAAGTAATGAAGGTTTTCCTTTAAACGTAATTTAAAACTTACCATTTTTGCTAAAAATAAGTACTTGTAAGTTGCACATTTTTGATATTAATGGTGGTATTGCCCTAATTTCATTATCATTTACGTTTAAATATCTCAAGTCAATGCATTGAAATAACTGCGGGGAGAGATCTTTTAACTAAAAAATGAAAACAATTTTGTATATAATTATCTATTTCGTTATTAATCTCTTACTTTATTCCCTTCAAGATGTAATACTTCTAAAGTAGGTGAATTAGCGTAAACATCATTTGGTACGTCCGAGATACCACAACGTGAAAAATCTAACTCAGTTATTTTCTCTTCATTTGATTTACATTGACAACAATTTAACCACACCATTTTTTAAACATTTATCAAGTCATTTTCAAAAATACTATGTTATAATTCATTTGATTTGAATAAACTTATATTTTTTAATTTACAACTTTAGGTTATAGTTGAGCAAACATTTTTCAAAATATCTCATCAATTTTAATAAAATCTGAATTAAAGTTACTAGAAATATAGTATATGATGTTAGTTTTAGACAATTTTTATGTAATTTAAAAACTAATTGGCACAATTAAGGCGTTACTAATGAAATGTATGTACTTTTTCACAATAGAGATGCAGATGAACTTTTATGAATAAAATCTTGTTTATTTCATTAGTTCATTGTGCTCTTTTTTTGAATGTGATGTTTTGTTAAGCGCACCATTCACGATGGACCAAATACTGATTCTGCGTCCAAGATAAATCCTAGGATTCGGTGCCAAAATGGACGAACGAGTGCAGTGGAGTTTAAAGCTTTTAATTTACGATTTCTTAGGCTGGGCTTGAGACAATATTCGACAAAAAAACACTTATCTTAGTGGTCGTGGAAGTTTACACTTTATTTAACATAAAAGAAAACTAAACGCTCAATCGTTTAAAAAAGCGTTTGGAACGTTCCAAATTCAATCATTGGATCCAGTTCATCGCTAATTTTCAATTTGACTACTAAATACTTAGTCTACGAGGTGATATCTTGGTCATAAATCGAGATTTCGTCATACAACGCAGACGTAATACACGCTTTATAGTGAACGGAACGCTTTATTACGTTCAACTTTCCATTTATATGTTCCAATATGTTCCGTTATATTAAAATTAAACTTTTTACGAAAACTATGTGATAAACTAAAATAATTCCCTTAGTATACATTGAAATAAAACAGTTAAGAAAAGTTTTAATTGAAAAAACATCAAAATAATACGCGTAACTAGAACTTTTTGGTTTTCGAGCGTTTATTTGAACATATGTTTGGCAACCATTTTGAATTGAATTTCCAAGTTCTTTTGCCAAAATGAATGAATGAATATAGTTGCTGTAAGGTTATATTATCTTCTTATCTTACTCTTATTCAACCGCATAGAAAAGGATGTCCTTTTAAAAATTGAACAAGTTTTCAGAAAACGCCTTCATTCCCTTGATACTACATATGTTTATAGTATCAAAATATTGTTTAAAAACTTTCATAAAAATACTTGCATAACAATTATTATATATATTTATGCGCAATAATTTGACAGTATATATGTTATAGTCGAAGTAGTTTAAATGTAAATGTGCAATATTTTTATTAACAATTTATTTATTTATATATTGTGATCAAGCGTTTTACATATAATTAACTCAATAAATATTAAATAAGCCCGTACATTTGTTAAACATATTTAGTAATATTTTATCTAATTAACATTGTATTTAGTAGCTGATATCTCTTAATGCGATTCAAATATTCATTTGTACGATTATTAACAACTGGTATGGCAATAAGGTTAGTTGTTGATACAAATTTACAAGTGGATATATTCATTTTCGATATACCTATACCATATTTAATATTTATCATTTTTAGCAGTGTAGTGGATGTAAATGAATATGTAGTGCCTAATAAAATTCACACGAATAATGGAATATAATTCCCTTAGTGAACAATTAAATAAAGTTCAAATATCCTCAGGTAATATTTCATTTCTAATTACATATATTAGCATCGTTAATTACACTTATTAGAGAGATTATTTCATAAATTAGCAATTAATTGCTAAACACACGTGCAAATCATTCATATTTTTTTAAGAATATGAAGAATATGCAGAACATTATGCACAAATTCAGGACAATCAACCGTCATTTTTGGAAGCAAAAACTGTATATATTTTGATGCCAAAAAACATACCAATATCGAGAGCTAAAAGACTTCAATGGCTGTTAGATCATTTAAATAGTATAATAACTGTACCTAATAATTTACAAAATGTTAGTAAACATTACGCGTGTGCTAATGTAATACTAATAACAAACAAAATTTTAGATAGAAAATTCAAATGAACTAGAAATCATTTCTGTAATACCAAGGGAACAAACAAAAACAAAATGCCACCGTTTTCGTATCACTTATCATACAGAAGTCAAGTTCTTTGCCCATTCATACAGATTCGTTTATTGTTTGGACATGAGCCCTTCACAGTCAATTATAGATTTACAAAGGGGCGATGTTCTTTTCGACGAAATTCTAACATGTTTCAAAAAAAGCTTGGAAGCTTTATGTCAAAAAGTAAACGTGCATTATTTTCTCTATATGCATCGATATGTAATTAAATTGTTTGCAGTTTACAATGCCAAATAGTCTGATAGAATTTCAGCCAAGCATACATTTGACTGTGATGGTAAATACACCGTTTGTAATGACACCAGCTCAACAAGTTCTAGTTAAAGGTGTACAATTGTCTTTAGCAAATTTATATGATATTATCCAATACATTGAAGAGCAGTTTCATTTATTGGAAAACAAAATCGCCGATGTTGTTGCTTTGGCTTTGGATCAAATGGAATTTCAGACAGTAAGTTGAATGTGAGTACAAACTCGGCTTGATTATAACTTGAAAATTGTTAGATTCAAAACGAACGCATTGTCGGCGGTCTATTCGATCTTCCTGAATCCGAAAAATTGTTTTCGAAAATATCTATGGTAACTCCAGATGTAAATTTTGTAAATATGTTACGTTATTCAATGTTAGCGATACCGTTATTGCCTGAAAACAGTCTAAGTCGTAAGTGTTAACAATGTTTTTTTGGAAAAACAAATTTTAATGGGTTGAATTAGATATTCTAGTCATAACTGATGGTATAGTAGCTGTGCCAGATTCAAATATAATGGAATCACTTTTATTTCAACTGCATTACGATAGTGTAGCCGTATCATTTTTAAAAGTTGGCTCCATTTTCCATCCGCATTCAAGTGCTGGTTACGTTTCGTATGTAGATTTATTATATTTTTTTGCTCATTCTACATTAGGTACCTGTTTGGAAAATATACCTTCTCTAGTACGTGTTTATAAACATATAAAATTCTATTTACAGCTATTTTTAACATATAATTGTTATTTTAGAATGATGAACCGTCCGTATCAATGAATATTTATCATGAACTTTTTATGCTTTGGTCATTTCATAGTGTAAATAAATATACTTATCCAAAATGTCACGATAACAAGTGGAATTCTTCGTAAGTATCAATTCAAATAAAACATCTTTAAAATATTGCTGTCGTATTTTATTAAAAAAATTTAGCCATAAACCACCATCGTTACTTTCAAAACGACAGACTGATGAAAATACTAGTGCTTCCTTGTTACTTTTGTTGTCGAGAAGGATGAGAGAAGGTTTTACTGTTGATGTAGGTCAAAACAACATAAATACATATATTTGTGTTTTCACATAATTGCCCTTTTCAGAGTTTAAGTTTAATTAATGGTAATTTAGAAATAAAACTAAGTCTACAATGGAAAACATTTATTTATATACTTTATAAAGTATCATCACAATGGCCTGTAATAAAAAATCATACACGATTCGAAGTATATATTACAGGTTGATAAATTTATTTGGCACAATAAATTGCCTATTTTCAATAAAAATTTTTCAGCACCCTATGAATTTCTACACGATATAACGTGTATGATAAAAAAAGATAAATCGTTGTACAGACAGGCGATTATTGAAAGATTTTGGTCTCGTATAACGCAACTGTCTTCTGGAGATCTTGGACTTGCTCAGCAAATAAGTTCATTTCAATTCAACAAAGATTGGTACACATTACCAGAAAGTGTTCGCATAGGAATACCTGTATATATTTTAAATAATTCTTGTACGTCCGACAATGCCAAACTAATGCTAATTCCAAGGTAACAACTGGAAATATTCCATTTTGAAAATATTGTTGAATTTTTTTTTGTAGAGATACATCGTGCCCGAAATTTGTTGCCATTTGGCAACCTGTTTGTCAAATGGAAACTTGTAACTGGCGACGCTGGTTGCATGTTCATAAAGTTTCGTTAATACTGAAACACGACAACCCTTTACCGAAGTATTTACATTTACCAAATTCGTCTTCAAAACGGTATCAAGTGATACAATGTCGACAGGCAGCGACTGCATTATATAAAATGTTGGCTGAATGGGCCACGTTTATATTAATTGATAATCATACGTATTTGCGATTAATATTTACTGAAAAAGATAAGCCGCCCTTATATTTTTGCATTATTAGAGTTAGTTCCAAGTTCCCATGCGCTGTTTTGAATATTGGTTTTACGACAAGTACCCCGGGGCAAATTCGTTTCAAGGTAAAGTAAATAATTAATAAAAAAAAAAACACCTATAATAGGTGTTCAAACAAAAAAAATCGTAATAATTAAACATTTCTACAAAAATCCAGAGTGTTTCCATTGAAAATGGAAAATTGTTCAATCAGTTCAAGTTTTTTTTATAATGGAGCGAAATTAACTAATGTGTTTATTTAAGCTTTATCCAGGTTTTTGTTCATTCATTATTATATGAATGAGTTTCTATATAAAATAAAGAATCACACCAATATTACGCCATTACAATTTGCAATTTATAAAATGACGCTATTTTGTTTAAGATTTGCGAAGAACTAAAAGCGGAATTATCAACATTATCTTATTTAGCAACGTCTGCCAAATCTAATGAAAACATTTGTTGTATTTTATTAGAAAAACCACTTGAAAAAATTTTAATTCGGTTAGTTGAATACAGAATTGAGTAAATCCAAAAATATATTAATTTTTTTAAACAATTCAGTTACGACAGAATACCAAATAGTTACACGACTGTAGTTTTTCCCGATGGCACCCAACCAAATGACCAACCATTTTTTATATCGTCTACAACGTGTTCATTATTTACGACATTATCTAGATATTTATACCATAAAAGATGGATATGGAGTACCTCGCATGGCGTAAATTTGAAATTGTCACAGCAAGCGATTGCAAGGATACTAGAAACTGTAACCCGGTATTTATTTAAAATGGTTTTATGTGGATTAAAAAGTTTTCATGCGAAATGATTTCAGTATGCGTCTTAAAGAGGGCTTCAATTTTGTACATTCTATGTCAGGAATAATAACAATGGTGCTAGAGTTAGCGATGGATTCAAATTCAAGCTGTTTAATACAATATGTTTTATTCCCGCCACATTGTGCTTATTGGTATAATGATGGTTCTTGCAGTGGATCAGAAGAGGAAACAGAATATGAGTCTGATATGCAAATTGTTACGGAAATTTGGATAGAGCCACAATATGGCAGAGTTAAATGCCAATATCCACGTATACAATACTTAGAAAATAAAGTTTACTACGAAATCGCTGATGAAGTACTCAGTAGTCAATTAAAAATAACTATTTTTTTTTTAATAATGATTTTTTAGCTCAGCAAAATTGATTTAAAGTGTATTAACGCACTTTTGACCATGGAACATTTGAGTTTAATGTGCCAAGATAAAAGTAAAGAAGCAAACAACGACAATTTTAACAGAATGAATTGGGAAAATAGTCAAAAAACATCTATAAATAGAAATAGTTTTTTAGAAACACCAAAATTATCCGAAAAAAGGTAAGCAAACAGAATTTTCTGTGTGGAATTATAAATTATCGTAAAGTTCTTATTAAATTTATAGATCTCAGTTATATTATGCTTTATCAGCAAGAATAGATAACATTTCATTTAAATTTGAACCGATCAATTTGTTACCGTTATGTCAAAAAATTGAACTATCTTTTTCAATGTTCATCGAACATAAAGAGAAAACTATCGATTTAACAGATATATCAACTCCTAATGAACTCCTTCTAGATAAAATATTAGATCACTTAAATTTACTAAATGATGATGAATTGAAATTAACGAAAGACGAATCAGAACGATTCACACAACAAATAATCAATAAATACGATAGTAACTGTTCTTTTAAAATCAATAACGAAACTTTGCCACAAACACAGTGGCGTTGTTTTTTAAAAGGAATATCAGTTACGCACGTAATTCTTACATTTGTGCCATCTACATTAAATGATCTCAAAATACTATTATCAATGAAAAGTGATTTAAATTTAAATACTACTAATGTAACTCTAATTAGCGAAGAACGAACGCCATCTAGAGAAAGTAACTACAGCGACGTGCCTATAAATGTTGCTAATAACGTTTATTTACCGATTTATGTGTTCGATTGTCCGCTAGCATTAATTGTGAACGCATTTATACAAGACAATGCAACCATTAACAAATATGATATTACGGAAGATCATCGATTTAAGCCAATGGAAGATGATTTTGAGGAAGAAGAATGCATAAAAATAAAAGACAATAGTCGGAATGATACGAAATCGGAAAATTACGATTCGTCAGACAATAGTACGATTAAGCGACATTGCAAAGCACTTATTTTGGCCCATTCTAAATGTTTTACAATAACGCTGTTTGTTTCATTGCATTTAGGATTGTATATTGACAATTATGATGTACAATCCGTGATGGATTTATGCGAAGAATCGATCACAGAAATTGATATTACGGATTATATGAAAACGGTGTGCGCTCACGTTAAATCTACAGACAATGACAAAATTGATGTTAAATATTTGAGCCAACCGTTACCCTGCAACGATTTAAGACCGCTTCATTCCTTGATAAAAGAGAAATTCTTTGATATTGTTGGATCTTCCTTTTATCCAATACCAACAAATAGTGATTTTTATTATTATCGTAATCATTCAAACGTTGAAAATGACGTTAATGATAGCGACGACGAAATTTCACTACCGCAACTTCCAGATCCGTTTAAATCCGACAATTTTTTCAATTATGCTCGAAAAGGGCGCTCATTTTTAAGATTCGAAAGTACATCCGACATACAAACAGAAGCTAGTCCATTATTTTTGCATTTAATTTGCACGGTTAAGTTTAATTTAGATGGAAGCGATAATAATAAATCAGATTATGGACATATAAATAAATCTATACGAGTTTTACCCACTTGTTTAGGTAAATATCTGATTTTATTTATAAAATTTTGTGCTATATTCGTAGTAATTTCCAGGAGAACTTATTAATATGTCAGATACAAATGTTAGTACAATTGATATGTCAAATGCACATATTACATTAGATATATTGTGTCTTACGTTACCACAAGAAGTTCAAAATATAATTGGTGATTATTCTAATCAAGGTTTAAGAACAACTTCGTTTTGTTCAGATGGATTTCAGCCTAGTGTTGGTGGCAGCTCCATATCTGACACCAGCTATATATCAGAGTAAGCTTTTTTATATAATTTATAGCTAAGTCTTAATAATACTTAATTATAAGCGTTCCTGAACCACTAATGAATTTACCAGAAGTTCAAAAACGAGCTATAACACTATTACGCGACGAGGTACGATTTTAATCATACAAATTTAAGAAAAAATACCATTTATAAATAATTTTAGATAAAATGGTTATTAAAAGATGAAATAGCTACCTATTTATTAGATACTGATCCAGTTACTACAGAAACTTTAAATTTTGTAATGGAACACGTGGTTGAAGGTAGCCCAGATCGTTCTTCTTGCATTTTAGATAGAATTGATTTGAATTTTGTATTTTCAACTCCTACAAGTTATGAAAAATTTGTACAAGTATGTATTTTGACATAATTCCAATTTTCCATTTGATTACTACTGCCTTTTTAAAGGAATTTTCAAAAATTCAACTGCCATTATACAAATTATATAAAATTAACGATCTTTATTATTTGGGAAAAAATCCAAATTCAAACGAAGAAGAAATTTATTCACGCTTTGTTAGAAGTGATCAATCAAACTCATTATTATGTGAAAACTTGGAATTATTTAATAACCATGATGGAAGTAATGTAAATATTAGTAGTTTATTTGATACGTCAAGTGATAAAAATACAGAATGTGATTACAATCATAAAGAAGAGATTGGCTCAATGCTGAGTGATTTGTCGAGCAAAAATGATAGTATTATGGGCACAGATGGGGGCTACGATGAGGATATAAGTGAAGATTCAGAAGAATATGATTGGCTGGAAAATTTAAACAACAAACGTACTCATTTACCAAATTTTTGGCTTATTACAAAAATTGACAACGACGTTGTTACTATTTATTTCCATTGCAGGTATGTAAAAATGATTTAACTCATATAGAGTACGTTCTAGTTTTGCATATTTGCTAGATTTCTTGAATTAACTACGACTCATGTGGACTTATATTTAAAAGTCCAAAAATCTGTATGCGATGGAATCAAAAATTTGTGCAAAAAAGTTAATCAAATACTACTTTTGCAATCTTTATATGAAACACGTACTTGTAATCCACTTTTAGAACAAGATGATAATTGCAATGAATGTCACAGTGATTGTTTAACAAAAAGGGCTGGAGATCAGACTTTTTGTCGACTAAAAAGCGTTGAAGGTAATTCATTGCGTTTGCCATTAAAAAAATGCTAATTTCATTATTTTAGATACAAATGAGGAATCTGAATTGATCACAATTTGTGATTCATTATCGGAAGCTTCCCAAAATTATAAATCTGGCCATTTTAGATGTCCTGTTGTATGGGAAGTAGCATTTGATTTAAATCCACGTTTACGTACAGGACAAGGAAAATCTGGCATTTCTCGCGGTATTTTAGCATTAAAAAATATTTTAGACAAATTTTCCGTCTCAAACAGAAACAATATGTTTGTTTATAGAGACAAAAATTTGAATGTTTTTTATTTAAGGTATACAAGGGCATTTTAACTATAATATTTCTGGTTTCACTGTTTTTTTTTTTTTCAATTTATTTAGATTACATGAAAATGTGCATTATCCAAACAAAAGTACAAACCAAAGACCAAATGAATTTGAAAATATATTAGTATCTAGGAGTCCATCAATTGCTTCACTACCAATTAGTCAAAAAAACAATCTAAACCAGTCAGAACAAAGTATTGCGTCGATTTCTACGGTAAGTTATTTGCGTGTACGTAGTTATTTGATATTAAACAAAAATATTAGAGTGATATAAGGCCGAGGGTGCGTTCTTTCGGTGAAAAAGAGAGCCAAGTGGCTCCCAACGAGGATACAATCGTGTTAAAAGTTCATGGAATTACTGAAGCTGGAGAAGATGTACGTTACGAATTAGTGCAAGTTTTACAAAATAGATTAGATGATGCCGTATTAGATTTTTTGTCTGTTATGTTATCAAGAAACGCATTATGCCCTTTAACGCCCAGTGACGTCCAATTTATCCAAAAACCATTCAAAACACCAGAACATATCATCAAGGTACGTCAATTTTTAAACACTATTCATTATTTCTTCACAAATAATTTTTAGTTATCTATACCGGAATTTGCATTGCAAACAATTGATGCTTTTATACATTATTTAAAACAAAATTTACTGCAATTTTTAAACGTACCTAAATATACTGACAGCAGATCACATTTTCATTTTAAAGTAAGACTAAATTCATGATTAATTAATCGATTTATGTCTATAATAATTTTTTTCGACTAGGATTATTCTGGAAATGACGATTGCAATAATAAAATTAAAGATAATATTTTTATTTACAATCAAAGCCAAAATCCGTCCTCAGGTAGTCGTGGTATTGCATGTATTGCATTAGCACTGACCTATAATTGTGTTAAAATCCACCCATGTAATTTAAATGTTCAATTTGCTGAAATTTTTGAAACTGGCAACTATAATTCAGCTGTTGATTCCACGTATCTTGACGATAATGGTAAATAAAAATAAGTATTCTTGTAATTTTTACTATTTTTTCAATTCATATTTAAGAGGCTACAGATAATTACTTAGAATTTCGATTATGGACTCAAGGTAGGGTAAATAATGAGAATTTATCTCAAAAATTAAAATCAGCTGTACGTCAAGCATCCTGGGATATTGTTGTGGAATATTATTTATTAATTTTGCCATTATGTAGACCAACAACTTTAGAACCGATTTTTAAAAATAGCCCCATTGAAATAAACAAACTAAATATAAATTTAAGTCAAGAAATTGAATTTAATTGTGTGTTAGATTTGAATAATGAAAAAAATATAAAGAAAGAAATAACGCACAATTTGAAACGAAAAGTAATTGCTGAATTTGTACCAAGGAAACGCAGTCGTCGTATTATACCGCCAAATTCAAAAGTTAGTAGATCGATAACTTTTGAAAATTACGACAAAGAAAAAGAACTGATGTTGTTGCGTAAAAAACAAACGATTTCGCCCATTCAACGTTCAATAAACGCAAGCAATAGCTACGAAAGTGGCGACGATGGACAATTATCTGAGATTTATTCAAAACATTTGCCTGATTGGCTAGAATTTGGCAATAGCCTTAATGCGCCAGCTGTTAGAAAACATATTATAGATGTAACTCCATATCTGACCAAAGTAATAATACGAGAAATATTTAATTTGCTCCATCATGGACATGGTACAGCAAAAACTTTCCAAGAAATTTACACAAATTGTTTAAATACAATCGATAATGAAATTTTCTTACCGTACACACAAAATAATTTCACAAATTCAAGAAATAAATACATTATTATATTGAGAAACTTCGATCAATGGAAAACATCTGTTAATTCCGAATGTTCCGATAATAATAATTTACAAAATTTAAAACACACGCAAAAATTTATACCGATATATACGAACCATATTTATATACCACGTCAGAAAATATTATGGATTTTAATAAATACGGACAATGTCACGTTTTATTCGTACAATTGGACTAAAGATAACATCGAAAAACTAATATCAGATATAACGAATTTGGGTTCTTGGCTGTGTGTACGTTCTTGTTTTTTAAATTCAGTAACTCTACAAAAAATGGGCTTATTCCATAACCAACCATTGACCAGAAAGTGCTACATGTTGGGTTCAAATCCGTATGTTAACATCATCGGAGATACGGATCATATAAAAGATTTTTCACGAGATGCAACACGAAAACGACAACCGGCTAATTTATTATCTATATTAGAGGCGTTTCGTGATAATTTCCGTAATTCTAAATATACCACGTGGGATCCAGTGGTCGTATTTACAATTGAAATGCGTGAAATGAAGTCAGTGGAAAAGAAATCAAAAGACGAAATGAAGGTACTACACGCCATGTACCAATCTAGAACCAGTACAACAACAGTGCCACATATATTTCTGCTAATGCAAAATTCGCGAATTATTCACTACTGCCATACACCGCTACTATTTTTGCCAAGATGGAGATTAAAGGCAGCCGCCACAAGAGATCATTCGTTGTATCCATTACAAAATAAAATTACATCTGAAGAGAACGAAGTATGGCACAAAGAGCTGTGCTACAGTTTCTTTTTTGAATATCGTAATTATTTGCAAACGCTCGGATTCATTCCTTTACAATTTGATAATGCCATCGGGAAAACAGGGTAAGTTTTGTTTTTTATTTGCAGAATGCCAATTTTTTTTAAAACGGTTTTTAGAATGTGGGCCAAAGATGACTCCTCCTATAATTCTGTATTTTATATACAAAAGACCATATTGGGGGGTATCTTATTGTTTACTGTTGAATTTCGTGAACCATTTTTTATATCGAAACTGCATGCAATTGAATGCAGTCGATTGCAAAACATTAGTTCTAGATCATCCATAAATAGGGTACAAAATTTAATAGTTTAAAATATATTTAGTCGTAATTTTTTTATAAATCTTTTCAGTTTACTTTAAGTTTTCTTGATGAATGTGATCGTGTAAAAATTTTCATGCATCTACATTCATTTACATATGATTACCACCTACGTTGTATTTATAATTACATTTCAAATACTCAAGGAGTAAATACCGTTTGTGATCGATATAATGTCCATCAATTTTTGGATGATTTTTTGAAAT
Source organism: Oryzaephilus surinamensis (assembly GCA_004796505.1). NCBI lineage: Eukaryota > Metazoa > Arthropoda > Insecta > Coleoptera > Silvanidae > Oryzaephilus > Oryzaephilus surinamensis. The sequence continues at coordinate 40,709 of SSSI01009896.1, forward strand.
ACTATTATAAATCGCCAAATTTTGCAAGAAATTTAATTCATACTGGTAATATATAATTTTTAGCAAAGTAATAGTCTTTTAAACCCAATAATTTTGCCGTAGACACTATAACAATACCTAATTTAGTAACTGAAGGAAAGGAATTGTACGAATATTTGCTATCAAACGTTAATCAGTACAATTTTAAAGTATTTGATATGGATTTGTACGAAAATGAATCAACTGAATACATTTTAGTACAAATAACTAGTACACCTCAAGTTTCATACAAAGATTCACAAGATCGTCAACATACAAACGATTTTGATATTACTTTAATCGTTTATAATCTTTGTACTCCATATAAACCATCAGACAATGTTCTTCATTTAAAATATTACCTTATTTTAACTTCTAAAACGTGAGTAAATCAAAATAAAAATCATTGCACAAAAAATCAATTTAAATATTTTAGAGAAATTTATCCAAAATCAGAAGTCGAACATAAACTGGGCAAATTCCGTACAGTTTCAAAAAGTACAGCATCAGAAAAACTGTTACACGATATAGAAATTGAAAAAATTGAAAATAATTCCATCACAACTGAATCTGAATCGGACTGTGAACAAATATGTCAATCAACGAGCACTTGTGACGATTGTGAAACTAAAGAAAGACAACAGCATGTTAGTTGTGGATCACATATTGAAATATACCAAGAGTCTGTTAATTATTTGGGATATTATTCGTCGCACGAACAACTAATGCAACAATTAATATTAGATAAAGCCAATACAACGCAAAAAAATATTAAAAGCATGGTTAAAAAGGGTATGGTGGATTGTCGAACATATTTACTTTGGAATCGATTAGTTTCATCTCAGCAAGGAAATACATTAAATTACGAAGAGTTCATGGAATTAAAGAGTTTGGCGAAATTATCACATTTATGCGATTTAAGACCATCTCTAAGCTCATTATTAAATCAACCATTAAGCTGGTATCAGGGTTTATCTAAATTAGTTCTTGTTAAATATGTCGATCATCATCGTACATTTTTTTCCGCTGATGGAAATATTCAACACTACGTTATACTGCATCCCCAATATTATGGAGCTTTTGTATTATTATCCATTGATTTACACACTTCGAGAGGGGTAATGGCTTAATAATGCAATTTTTCTGTTATTTTACATATTTTTTCTAGGATATATACGCTGTTCAAAGAGAAATGGCTAAACAAGAGGAATCTGATTCCGTTTGTATGGCATATCAAAAATCATTGTTGGAAGATTTCGTTAATTGTATTTGCTTTTATTTGTGGTCTGGAATGATTTAATCATTTTTGTTCATTAGGACATATATGTTTTATTTTATAATTATTACATACATAAGAATTTTTTACTTAATAGTGTTACTTGTTTTTATTTTGTTTAATAAGACCATTGGACACAAAGTCCTTATGTTAAGTTTTTCAAATTTTAATTTTAAAATGTAGGCTAATTAATAGAAACGAATTAATGCAAATAAAGAGAACAACCTCAGTATACTGTGATAAACTAATATAATACATAGGTACATGCTGATTTTGCTCTTAATTATTACAAAATCTACTGTCTAATTTTTATATTCAATAAACTATTTTGTGCCATGTTTATCAAGTTTAATAAAAACGTTAAAAATGTACAATGCCTTTTCTTTAATGCCCTTCTCGGATAAATATTGAAAGTAATGGTCAATTTTCATGTAATTACTGTTTCCATTTTGTAATTTTCAAGTACATTTTACTATTTTACGTACTTACATAAATTTATTATCCAATTAATGTACAAAAAAATTATGGGAAGTGTAAATTTTGTATAAAAAGACGCCGTGTAATTGTATCTTTATTAAAATTTAAAATAATAGTCCATTAAGCCTATTGTGACGTAATGTTATAATAAATTTTAAGGAAGGAAAATTATTTGAGTATATACACTAAAATCTGGACCAATTGCAAATAACTCAAGGTTTTTGTTCGTAGCAAATTCATAGGCCATTCTAAGGCATTTAAACGATGCTATGAGGGCGTAAATAGTATAATGACCATAATAACTTGCGGCTATTGCCGAACAATTGCGTATAAAACAGTTTTAAACAAAGCATTCTACAGAAAGGTGTAACTTTTTTGAGAATTTAAATTCAAAAAATCTACATACACATACATATCTACCAAAACCTTTCTAATTTACTAGTTAAAGTTATCCCTTTTGAGAAAAATTTCTAGCACATAAGTATAGTTAGTTATTTTTTTAAAAGAAATAGGGTATTTTTAAATGTATCCAAACGCTCATTTTGGATTTTGAAAATGATGTTTCCTTATGAAATAGAATCAATAAGGCTAAAAACTGTTGCAGATGAAAAAAGGGTAAGGATTATAAGTTTATTTATATTATGTAGTATTATTCTATTTATAAACATTGTACAAGTGAACATTCATTTCTTTAAAAGAAATTGACTTACTTTTTTAGTAGAGCACAGGATATTTGCTATTATATTCAATAAGTTTAACCTAGGCAATAGAATACAGAAAAATGTTAGGACCTACAGATATTTTAACACATTCATATTTTTGCCGCCAAAAATATCGAAACTTGCTGTTTTATTTGAAAATATTTTAAAACGCTCCCAATACAGTTTCTAGTCGAGTTAAAATTTATAAAAGGGTGTGCTCGACGTAAACGAAACAAATTTTAATAGATAATAAAAAATCGTTACTTCAAATTTACATAAAATTTCATAACATTGCATATTGTCTGGTGGTGCACTAAAGTCCTTTTCCTTTTACTAATAAACTTTTTCGTTATAATATCCTTTGACCTTATAGATGGAAACGAGTTTTGTACGCAAACGTGTTTTCCCTTAACAACAACCCCTTAATGTGATTTCGTGATGAATCCTGTGAATCCATTCCAGACAAAATCGATATAAAATAGTTCATCGCACGATGTAGTCGAGAACACATTGGAAAGGCTTTTAAGGCCTCATAATATTATAATTAAACAGTTTCCAGAAAAAAAGCGCACAAGTTAAATAATTCAACGAAACGTATAGTTATATATGTATATGATTGTTAAAGAAGCTTATAGTAATAAATTCAAGTAATAAACAGATAAATTTTTTTTAATAAAAATAGACAAATATTAAATTATGGATCAGAAGCCATGGGCAGTACCAATCATATTCAAACAATTCCGAACAATTCGGATATACCAAGTCCATCAAGTGCCTTCGATACCGATCCAGTAACAGATATGGAAATAACATTAGTAAATACACCACCAGACAATAGTGATAATGATAACGGTAGACTGCCGGACGTCGTTGTTGAAGCTGAAATGTGCGATGATGAACGTATTGAAGAGACATATTTTTCTATTGCAATTCAAGTATTTATTCCATTCCTGGTTGCTGGTTTTGGTATGGTTTTTGCTGGTCTAGTATTAGATAAAATACAGGTACTACTAACGATCTATTTAAATTTAATACAAAACAATTGGAACATTTTAATTGTCTAGCATTGGCCGGTGTTTGAAGAAATTACCGAATTAGTTATATTAATACCTGCTTTATTGGGATTAAAAGGTAATTTAGAAATGACTTTAGCTAGTCGTTTATCAACTCAAGCTAATTTGGGACATATGGACACTGCTAAAGAAAAAATCAGTATTATTGTTGGAAATTTAACACTTATTCAAGTACATATTCAAATTTTCTATTAAAATATTTATTGTATAATTACAAAAATGTTCGATTTTAGTGCCAAGCTATTGTTGTTGGATTTCTTGGGGCTGTGGTAGCAATTCTAATGGGAGGAATAAAAAGTAATGACGTTGAATTAGATCACGCTTATCTATTATGCGCCAGTAGTTTAGTAACTGTAAGTGTGGCTAGCTTCTTTCTCGGTTTAATAACAGCCGGTGTTGTTATATTATCAAGGCATTGCCAAATAAATCCCGACAATGTTGCTACTCCAATATCTTCATCTCTGGGCGATATCACCTCACTAACATTATTATCATATGTATCTACTCTATTATACGATTCAATAGGCAGTCAAGACTATTTGGCACCATTAATAATAGCTGGATATATTCTGACGATTCCATTATGGATTTGGATAGCTAAACGTAATTCACAAACGAAACATGTCTTGTATACCGGATGGACGCCAGTTATGGGAGCAATGTTGATTTCGTCAATGGGTGGCCTAATATTAGATTTTATGGTATCAAGATTTGAATCGATCGCTGTTTTTCAGCCAGTCATCAATGGAGTTGGTGGCAATTTAGTGGCAGTTCAGGCATCTAGAATATCGACTGCTTTACATAAAGAAGCCGAATTGGGTATATTAACATCGGAGAATAATGTTGATGAAGATACTGTCATATTCATATCACCAGTAACTGGATTTTGTGGCAAAGGGATACATGCTAGAACAACGCGTGTTCTTATGTCGATGGTCATTCCGGGCCATTTAATATTTGTGTGGACTATAGAATACTTAAAGAATGACGATACATCATTAACACCTCTATTTATAATCGTATATCTTTGTGCAGCTGTTGTTGAAGTAGCAACATTATTATATCTTGCCTATATCATAATACATTGGATGTGGCACCACAAAATTGATCCAGACAATTCGGGTATACCGTATTTAACATCAATTGGTGATTTATTAGGCATTTCATTACTAGCCATAGCATTTCAATTTTTGTATTTAGTTTCTGATCATAGTATTGAAAGTGGTAGCTAATTGATTTGTAAATTGAATATCGATTCAGAAATTCAATTATAATAGTACATATATTATAAAAAAAATAAATATAAACTGGAATGTTGGCGCTGTTGTTCCTTATATTATTACCTCTGTAAATTATACGATGTTGTGATACAACCGGCATTTGACAATAGATATTATAATTTAATTTCAACTCAAGAAAAGATATCAATTAGATGAAAAGTATGTATTTTAATATAATAGGTATTAGATATTTGAAAATATGTATTTTTCTTTAATAGAATAAAGTGACAGAATTTATTTTCGTGTTTTATTTCATAAAAGTTGCTATCGAAATATTAACTGATATACAAAATTTCAAGTACTTTGCAGTCGTTGTTAATTTTCGTTTTTCCTCTACAATTTCGAGAATATAATAGCGAAGTCTCATCAAATTATCAATTGATTGTGTATGATACGAATGATTAAATATTGTCTACTGAAAGATTAATCGTAATTGAACTTTAATCCGTACTTAGACGCGTAAAACTATTGAATTTGAATTGAACTTGGTAATTTTACTAGACGAAGGAATTGGTAGACCTGCTATCCATTCACAAAGTACTAGGCACATTTCTGAGTTCCTAACTTCCTACATATAGCAAAAATCGAGCATAAAGCATAGTATTCCGAGCGTACCGAGTTCACGTTCTTAAATGTGCGATAGAAATCATACTTATTTTTAAATGTAAATTTTCTTTTGTTTGTTATGCTCTACTACGACACCAATAATATAAAAAAGTAATAATGTGTTTATAGCACCAATTATTATTTTTTAAAACACGTGAGTTGTTTTAAGCATACTTTTTTTTGGTGATTGGATATTATATGGTGCAATTCATTAACAAAATTACATAACCTTTAAATAAAAAAAAATCACATATTATATATGTACAAATAGTTATTACCCAAATAGTTATCATTTTGAAGAAATAATTTTGAGATAAATTAAATCAGTATATTTTCTATGTCAACAGTGAAAGTGCAAGATGTTAACGTATTCCATATTGAATCAAATAATTCGGGACAAATAACATCAAATACAACAATGAAAAATTCAACTAGTTCAACATATAACAGTAGCTTTTCGGTTTTAAGTCATCTCAAATACGAACATTTAATTGCTGGAATCTCAGGAGGAGCTATTTCGACATTAATATTGCATCCATTAGATTTAATGAAAATACGTTTCGCTGGTAAGATCTATTAAGAATTGCGACACATTATCAATAAATGATGATAACGAAATTAAACGTTCGTGGAATATTTCAGTAAACGATGGACGAACTGCTATCCCTCAATACAGAAGTCTAACTAGCGCATTTTATACAATTATAAAGCAAGAAGGCATTAAAGGGCTTTATAGAGGTGTTGCTCCAAATGTTTGGGGATCGGGAAGTGCATGGGGATTTTATTTTTTATTGTACAACCATTAATAACAAATCGATTAACAAAATTTTTATTCATTTATGACAATTTTTAGTTACAATTCCATCAAAAATTGGATACAAGCTGGCGACACACAATATCCATTAGGTCCAAGTCTGCACATGTTGGCGGCGGCCGAGGCTGGCGTCTTAACATTGTTGGTCACGAATCCCATATGGGTCGTCAAAACTAGATTATGTTTACAGTATGGCACTGATGCATCATTGACAAATAGTAGTCAGCACCAATGCTACAATGGGATGGGAGATGCTTTAGTGAAAATTTATCGAAATGAGGGCATTCGCGGTTTATATCGGGTCAGTTTAAAACACAATAAAGAGGATATTACTTAGTTCCCTACTAGTATTTTATATTGGGGAACGGAAGGTAGGAGGATGTACGGCATTCCTTATCTGCTATTTGTAGGGTTTCATTCCGGGTATGTTTGGAGTCACACATGGTGCATTGCAATTTATGACTTACGAAGAAATGAAAGCATTTTATAATAAATCGAGGAAATTGCCTCACGGTCACAAACTGGTAAATATACATATCTATTTATATTTTATTCGCTATTATAAAGATTCCGCTTTCAAATAGTGTTTATGACTCATTACTGTTATCGGAATATATTAAGATTAAATGTTTTTGATTATTTTCTAGACGACTGGAGAGTATGTTTGTTTTGCTGCAATATCAAAATTGATAGCAGCCGCTGCTACATATCCATACCAAGTATTGAGGACTCGTTTACAGGATCAACATCACAGCTATTCTGGTACATGGGATTGTATTAACAAAACGTGGAAATACGAACGTATGAGAGGCTTTTACAAAGGTTTAGCACCGTACTTACTACATGTAACACCGAATATATGTCTAGTCATGCTTATTTATGAAAAATTTACTAACAATTGAATGTAGAATCTATTGGACAGTTCTCTAAATTAATAACCATAATCAAATTCATTTTTAACTATTACAACTTTTTTTTTATTTATTTATTATATTATACTTATCCATCACAAATATGACATATTTTAAATTAATTATATTGACAATCATGGTTAGTATCTGTAAAATAATTAAATGCTATTTGCATTTTTCTAGTTAATTTTTGGTCTCCATTTACTGTTCTTTTTTTTGTTATAATAAATTGATCATGAAACAAGTACCATCAAATTTAAGGAGTAATATTAATGTCATTTCAAGTATTACTTGTAGTAGGAATAATAATTAATAACATTAAATAATTGTTAGCAATATTTTGTTCCAAAATTATGGTTTCTTTTAAATACTTTCATTTTAATTTGTGATTAATTTTTACATATCATCTATAAATTATTTTTTTTAAGTGTAATGAAATGAATTGAGTGAGAAATTTATATAGTTATATAAATGATATGTATAAAATTTTATGGAGCAGGGTTTAATAAATTATTTTTATAAATAATAGAAAATTTAAATTGAATTTCAAATAAGTAGTATTGTTATCTATGTTCTATTTTGTCATTAAAAGAAAAAAAATAAATAAATAAATACTTTCATTGTAAATTAAAATAAATTTGATCCAATAAATGTGATATTTCATCAAGGCAAGTTTTGTTTTTAATTTGAAACCAGTTCGATAGAGCAAAGGACTTGTTTATTAGGAAACATTTTGTATGGAATAATTAAAGGGCATATTAATAAAGAAAGATTTATTTAAATCCTATTAGTATATGATATATAAACATGACTTTTATTACATACAATCACATCATTGCTATAATTAAACAATTAGTTAAACTTAGCTTGTGTTCTTGCAAACAATGTATGTAGATCGATTATTTTCTGTTTTTTTTTTTATGTTTTTTATTCCAAAAGAAATACAACTAAAATGTTTGTTTATTGAATACATTATCTATTATGTGTTGAAAACGAAAAAAATAATACAAAACACAGGCTATGAAGTGTGGCTATTTAAAAAATAAGTAACATTAATAGAGATCAAAGCTGTTATGCAAACAGTCGGCAGTTTGGGGCCATAATCGTATGTACAAATGAGCACAAACGACCCCACATTGACTTACAATTAACTACTAATCTAACTTTATTTCAATAAAAACTAAACATTTCATATTTGTGTGTGTCTACTCGTTTTAGAAAATCTGCTTCGATATAAAAAAATTGAAAAATCTCACAAAAATGTTTTTTTATATTTATACTATTATACATTTTGCAAATTTTACAGAGCAGACAAGAAAAATTTTCATATAACTATACCAAAAATGTGACATGAACAAATAGTAAACAAAAAAATTGCACAAAAAACATTTTTGGTACAGTTGTTAAATATGTACTAGTGATTAATATGTGATGCTGTCCAATAAATTAGAGCTTTTAACTATATTTACTGGACCAATATTGTTTTATTGAAAAAAAAACTAATAAAAACTTTTACGGGCCGAAACAAAAATTGATCACTAACAAATTAAAAAAAAGAATTTTTTAATGAAAACAACACATACAATTTAAAATACTGCTATATCGTAATTTTTGTCTATATACTTAGTAACAAGTACATATTTATAACATATTAAAACTAAAAAAAAAAAATAGTAGCTCTACTAATGTCGGTTATCACACTTGTATATATTATGCACAATAATTATATAATTAATCTTGATACAGATATAACATCAGTACGAAATGAAGATAAAACTCAAATCTATTCAGATACACAAAATCAATTTAGGAACAACACAGTTTCTAAAAACGTAAAAGCATTTTGAGCATATACATAATTAAAAAAAAAATCTAAAGGAAGTTTGCATGTGCGTTTAATATTCTCAGTCGAGACTCATTTGTTATAAAAAAAATTATTTTAAACTAAGTTAGTGCTTTGCCAGAAATAAAAAACGTGCCAAATATTGTGAATGAAAAGCAAAAATTAAATAAAATTATGTATTAACTAATGGTCAATTGTGGTTATCAAATTAATTAAGCCGATAGTCATGAACATTTTTTTTTTATTTTAGTTTTTGTATCGGCAAAGCCAAATTTATTCTTAAAATTATCATATATATATTTACAGAATATAACTTTTTTTTAAATATTCTATTACCGTGCAACTTAAACAATCTAATTTGATTACTATAGGCACTATCAGTACATGGTCAGAAAAGATGGTAGAATACTAAAAACGGAACAACTTTCCTATTAATAATATATTCAATTTATTTGAATTGTATATAAATAATTTTGATAAAACATTTTTAAATTATGAATATACAATATAGTCATTGGATTTTTAGTAAATAACAATCACAAACTGACCTAGCCTGTCTGCTACAATTTCATCACCTGAAATTTTTCCCCACAAATAGAAAAAGGACAAAAGTTTAGAAAAAGATGTCCAGGTGACAAGAAGAAAATGGGCAAGCGTTTATTATATCAACATTGAAAAAGTTTTCCCTCATCATATATTTATCACGTTCAACAGATAATTTTCTAAACGAAAAAAACCTGTGTCTAATTATTATTTAAGCTTTAAAGTTTTTCCACATAATATTTTAACGTTAAAAAACAACAGGCCTTTTTTTGTGCACATTTAAATCGTTGTGATAAAAAAACATTTCGAGATAGAAAAAGTCCGTCCCCCAGCATTAAAAAAAATCCAGTAAATTTGACATTAAAGTCACATGTAATTAAATTTGATTTGACTGAAATTAAATGCACTATTGAGCAAACAAAAAACATAATTTTACAAATATACGAACACACTCACATGATAAATTTTTTTTATATTTATAGGTAGATACAATATGATTAAAATAAATAACATATTGTTCGTAGAAATATATTTGAAATAAGGCAGTATAGAGAAATTTTACGAAAAATGCACAGCAATATTAATTTCAATGCAATTTTTAAATATATTGCACATTATAATTCGAATTTTTGTTCCATGATTTTTATAATATTTATTTATATAGTGATTTCATAAAATGAGAGAAAATTTTAATTAATAAGAATAGAAAAAAAAAATAATGAAACATGTAATAAATATCGTGAAGAGTGAAAATACGATTGAATTATTTAAGAGTAGAGAAACAATATAGCTGGAATGTTTCTAAATATGAACTAAAAGAGAATACATATATATATTTTGTTTGTATATTTATATATATAGTTGTAAACACTCCAACTTGTATTCTACACGTAAAAAATTTTCAAGTCTCTTTTATGAACAAATTATTCGAACAAAATAATGACATAATGTTGTGTTTTGTTTTAAAAAAAAAAATTTCTAACCTGTGCTTGGATACTAAGGAAGTCTAATATTTGGCTACGTAACGGGTGGTAGCTTCCCTGAGCCAGAATGTAATGTGACTGAACGGTCGTCACTTAATTGAACACGAACCTTGTTACTATTGCTAGCAAATACAACAGTACTACTACTTGTCGTCCCACCACCACCACCACCACCGCCTCCGGATGGTTTTCCCGTTCTAGGCCACGTTGGAGTTGCTTCGTATCTAACATTACTGCTGCCCCCAGTCGTGGTGCCACCACCACCACCGCTTCCACCGCCACTGCTGGCCGTACTGCTGGTCTGATCGTTCTTCTCGTTCGGCGGCCTCGGAAGCCGTCTCCTGAGCCAGGCGTGCCTCAGGGCGGCACTGGGTGTCATCCGTAAATCGGGATCCCATTCCAGGCAACGCTGAATGAAATCAAGGAACAATGGATCATCCCAGCCCTTTAAAGCTCGTTTCAAGTCCTTCGATCCGGGCGGACCGCGAGTTTTGCCTCGTCTACTTAAACCACCACACAACACAACAGTACCATCTGGTAGTGTTGAACATGTACAATACCTTGGTATACCTTTGGAATTGATGAAATTTTTAGCACGTTTAGATTGATCCAATAAATGTTGTGGTGGCATTCCTAGTAATTCCATTATGCAGGCTAATTGATCGGCCTCGTCTTCGCCGGGCAACAATGGAAAACCAGTCAATAATTCAACTAATATACAGCCTAGTGACCACATGTCTATAGGCATACCATATTTAGCACCCAGTATTACTTCTGGTGCACGATAAAAACGAGATTGTATGTATGTGTAGACGCGATTTTGCTCATAACATGATGATCCAAAATCTATCACCTATAAAATAAAGAACAAATTCGTAATTAATGCACATGTTTAATTTCACACATAGAGAAATTATAAAAATAACAAATAAAAACATTCAATTCACGGGCAATAATTGTGGGCATCAAATATATATACGTACGTAATATAGCAATTTTTTTATTTTTGGCTTCAAAGTCATTGGCTTAAAACTGTACAAAACAATATTATTTATTTTTGTTGCGGAAGACTTTTATAGATCTTTGACTCAAATATTAAAATTAAAAGTTAATTATACAATATAATCGCGAAACTTTCTTTTTAAATAAGTATTAGTCAAAAATTTTTTTTTTTGAATTACATATTTATGAAAATTATTCCAGCTATAAAATATAAACTATATTTATATACATAATTATGTATGTACGCGTGTATAATGTGAATTTTGTTGGTAATAAAAATTTTAGAAAAAAAATTATACAATAATACAATATATGAAAAATGTTTGATTTTCTGCTACTAATATAATATTGTACAGTTTAATTCAAATCGTAACATGTTCATGGAGAACAGTTGAACCAGAAACAATTAAACATAATTATGTACGTGTGTTATTATTGTCGTTATTTTAACTTATTTACAAAATTATATTTGAACGTATTTTATAGTTCACTACCCTTTTAAATATTAAAAAAAATCCTATGAATATTATCACGTAACATTTTAAAAATAAAAATATTATAGCAATACTTAATTTTTATAAGGCAATTACTCAAAAAACCTATTATCATATTTGCAAAACGATTTACATTATATAAGGAATTTTAAATTTGCTTCAATAAATATAAACTGTTTGTATTCTCTGCAAAAACCAATATTCTAATATGTAGGGCATAAATATTTAATACAGTTAGAGGGTAATAAGCAATAACTATTAAAAAATAAATTTCAATTTAACTGAAAAGAGAATACAAACATTTTTTACCTTGACAAAAGATTTAATTTAAAATGAACTAGAAATAATAATAAGAAAATATTCGTTATCATTTAATAAATGAAAATGATTAAACAATTGAATTAATACTTCTTTGAAAAATTTTTATTGATAATAACCATTGGTGGCGTGTTTTGTATTATAAAACACTATTATGATTCTTTGAAGTCAGCATTATTTCAATAAAAATAATAATCATAAATAAAATATAAACTTGTGATTCATAAAAAATAACAATAATTGTTATATTAGTGATGGAATTCAATATTAATCAATTTATATTCAATAAAATATGCACAGCAGATATCCTACTATAACTAAACTATATTATTATAGAATCATTTTAAAAATACGTAACATAAAAAAAATTCGGACTTACTTTTAGACCGCTTCGGCCTTGTTGCTTCAACAATACATTTTCTGGCTTCATGTCACAATGTATAATTTTGTTGCGATTAAGTGCATCTAAACATTGTAGCAGTGAATGGCTAAATTTTCTTACTAATTGTAAACTGAATCCTTGAAATTTATTTTTCTTAATTAATTCATACAAATTTATGGAAAGGAGTTCAAATGTGATGCACATATGATTACGAAATGTAAATGAATCTAGCATATGTATTATATTCATAGTATTGTCTTTATCTTGTTTACGTAAATGTTCTAAAATACGTACTTCTTCTTGTGCTTGCCTGTGGAATCTTTTCTCATTTCTGACCATTTTCAAAGCAACGTGCATATGATTTTTGTGGTCGTATGCTTTAACAACTTGCCCAAATGATCCTTTGCCAATAACTTTAAGTACTTCGTAACGATATGCTACATGGTCATGGGTTACATGTATGTACGATCCTTGATCGTTGTCATAGTCGCAATTATTTGGATTACCAATAAGTCCTGGCCGTTTTTTCGCATTCACACCAATAAAATAGATTTGCGGATAATTGCATATTTCATGCCGTTCGTATGGTGTTAATTTATTAAAATATAATTTCATAACTTGTTCTGGTGTTACACCCATTGTTTTAAATGATTTACATTCATTACCACTTGCACCACTACTACTGCTGGTTATTGGCGGTGATTTACTAGATGTTGGACCGCCACTGACCCTTGCAGTCATTTGGGCTGGTTGTACACACTGTATAGCACAAGAACTTCCAACTGTCAACTCTGGCAGTCCTGCCGAATTTGCTGATGATGCTGTCGATGCAACTGGAGGACTATCGTTACCATTACGTATTTTACCACCAGATTTGAACAACAATACATCGTTATCTTGTATATATGAATGTGACGATACAGGCAATAGTTGTGTACGAGACATTGGCATTTTTGATGTATTCACCACAACAGCACTAGACATTTTCTAAATCATTGTTGAATTAATGGAAGGTTGATGGCCAACCATTAGAGCGAACCCATCAACAACTAAATAGTAAACCGTCGCCGCATACAAAACACCATTGACTTTTATTTACTGATATGTCAATTATAAAATTCGGGACGAAATTTTAATTAAATCTTTATGTTATTGGACAACCCTTGCACGTACATAAGTAGTTTTTTTTTACCCCGTTTATTGTACCCAAGAATTATTCAACGATGAACACGTTTCTTGTTACATATACAATTAGCACATTCAAACAAACATTATATACAATGTTCTATTTATTCACTTACAGTATGTCTAATTTTATTTGACTGTATACGTAAAATTTTAGTGTAAAAACATTATGATTATTAACAAAGGAAATTTGGTTATTTTACAGCCATATTTTTAGACAATTGAATGACCACTATCCGAAACAGTAGGTGGCAGTGGCAACAAATATAGATGGCACTGTATCGTTCGGCTATTTTCGTAAAAAACGATTAACAACATAAAATTTAATAAACCAAAAATGACCATTTTTTTCTGATATCAAATTATTGTTATTTAAAAATTAATTAAATAAAAGTTAGATCGATTTATTCTAATTTGTTTTTATTCGTTAGAACACCATGCATACAAATTTAAATTAATAATTTTCATTTCACGAAATAACATGCATAAAATTTGTTTTGATTAAAATGTGATAAGCAAGAGTTTTATAACCATACATAAATCGTATATTTTATACAATAATTTTATGGTTTTATATTTGTTAGAAATAGAAATTTAATTTTATAAGGAAAAGTTTAAGGAATTGATAAAATAAGAAATCAACCAATAAAGAAATAAAAATCAAACAGAAACTTCCATTAACTTTACTATTATTATTCAAAAATGATATAAATTTAAACATAAAATTTCCCAATGTGACTAAAAAGCTTTAGGAAAGTTACATTGACCATCTGTAA